>JACJUY010000931.1:104922-121271 GCA_014220935.1 Platorchestia sp. MABIK
TGCTTACACTTCATTTCAAAATATATTTATTCAGGTTGTTTAGTACTATAACACCTGTTGAGCTCGCAACTGCAACGCATCATCAATCATAACATTGGTTTCTTTTTGTGTGTCCAGAGGTGACTTTTGTAGCGTTTCAAGAGCGGTGTCACCAAGGAATGAGAGTTTGATTGAAAGAAAGCATCAATCCTAAAATTGGGGAGCCTTCAAACCTAATCAATAGCTCTGCATTAACAATAAAAAAATTACAACGATTCGTACAGTTGCCTCAATGCTGCACGGAAAAGCAACACGCAATGGAATCGAATGAAATCTATTTTTGTAAAGGAGAGGTGAGAAGTAGGGCACACTTTATAAACAAGCCCCAGAGAAAATAAACTTTCTCAAACGAGTATACAGTAGCGGTCATAATGTTTCGGACAACTAACAACTCGACAAACTATCATCAATAACTTCAAACTCGACAAACAAACTAGCATCAATAACTAGAAGCTGCAATGAGCTCAATTTATACACACATGTGAAGCCACATGTCTTACTAACAGGTGTTAAAATCTTTTATCATTTGGGTGAACAAATCACAAGTTGTAAATAAATACATTTGAATAACAAAAATTTTATGTGGTCAAAAAAGTTCCGACAAACATTATGAAAACCGAATAAATATTTGAAATGTGCTAACAAAATTAAATAAACATCGTAACAAAGTAATTAACAATTTAATATTTGGCATGGTACCCTTTATTGTCAATAACGACTTAGTTGACATCTTCTGCTACAAGACTTCACCAATTGGCTGCAATCATCTTGAGTTATTTTTGCCCATTCATCTTGCAAAGTTGTCCACAAATCTTGCAAATTTCCAGGATTCCTTGCCTTTGTCCTTTCTCCTAAAAGTTTCCAAACATTCTCGATGGGATTCAAATTTGGGCTTTGCGATGGCCAGCCCATAACAGTGACTTCGTTTTGACCCAGGTATGACTTCACCAATTTTGCAGTGCGACACGGAGCATTGTTTGCATAAATAGGGTTCTTTGGCTAGAGAGTCCTTGATAACTGGTACCACATGTCTCTGCAGAAGTTCCTTGTACACTTGCGCGTTTACTCTTCCTTCCGGTCGAAGTAGGGGACCGGTACCGTTACTGAAATCATGCCGAAGACCATAATGCTACCTCCACCAACTTGGCACTGGGTTTGACGCAATGTTTGGACAATCATTCGCTATTTGATCGACGAACAAACCTTTTTTCATCTGATCCAAACAAATTGAACTTCGATTCGTCACTGAAATACACTTTTGCCCAGTCATCATCAGTAAAGAGAATATGTTTTTTAGCGAAGGCCCACCTAGCACTTCTGTTCTTCTTGCTGACCAAGGGTTTGACAGCTGGACTCCTAGCATGCAGGTTTGCTTCTTCAAGGCGGCGTGAAATAATCTTCCTTGATACTCTGATATCAAGGGACTCGCTAGCTTCACGAGAAATTCCTGCTGCAGTTTTGAAACGATCCTCCTTAGCTTATAGTCTAACCAATGCAGTATCGTCTCTTGCTGAGGGTTTGCGAGGTCTGCCACTGGACACACCAGCGGTGCTTGAGCCATCCTTCTCATATTCAGCCAAAAATCACTGACAACACTTTTAGGTCGCTTGACTATGTTAGCTATTGCCCTTATCGAGAGCTTCTATTCAAGACGCAATTTCACAATCAACTCACGAACAGAAGCAGGTGTAGGCACTCCCCTAGGCATGTTGATGCGTCGGCTGCTGCGCAGTCTTGTTTGGATCAATTTACCTAACTTTCTCTCTGGCAACATTTGCTTACTCAAACATAAATGTGGAAAAGAATAGATGTCCGAACTTTAATGACCACATGAAATTTTTATCATTCTAATGTATTTGTTTACAACTTGTGTTTTGTTCACCCATATGATCAACGATTTTAACACCTGTCAAGTAAGACATGTGGCTTCACATGTGTGTATAAATTGAGCTAATTGCAGTTTCTAGTATTGAAGTTATTGATGATAGTTTGTCGAGTCTTTAGTTTTCCCAAGCCATTGTGGCCGCTAGTGTTAGCGCAGGCAAGAATCAAGGTTACATCCAAATCAAAAATTTGGTCTAAATTCTGGCTTGAATTGATCAGAAAATTGAAAACATGCCTTCGGTTCGATAGAATTGTCCAGAGCATGGTGGACTAAAAATTAACCACAAACACAATTTCGTAATAATGTTTCTTCTGTAAACAAAGTTTCAGAGAGTAGGTACCACTAAAGCCAGACAAAACCGGTGACTAGCTACGCCTCTGAATTTGAGGTCATTTCCAAATGCAGCGTGTGTGTTTGTGAAACATGAATAAGTATTCGCGCTCAAATTTGTTAAGACACTGCAAACATATTGAGAAAGCTACAAGTTTATCAAGAAACGAACTAATTTCTATGTGCAAATGCCATTTGGCGCAGAAAAAAACACAGCGCATTAATGCAGAGGAAGACAAATTTGGGCAAAAAAACGATCTCAATGAAACAAGAAGACAGTCACTACTCTCCTGTACTCGTGAATCCACAACTTTGGGTCAGTGCATAATTCTTTCCTAGTCGCTCAACATGGGATAAAATTAGCGAGCAAATTTCGTCGATAAGGCTCATAACAAGAGAAAAGTACAATATTCAAATGATAACCGATAGCACGCGAGCAGAGCCTTGTAATCATTTCTTCTAGGCCAGCTGCACTCGTACAGAATTTGTGTTCCATTAGCGATGGTGCGTGCAATATCGGAGTATTGGGAAGCCAATCGTTGGAGACCTTTAACGTTATACCCAATTTGTCTATGGTCAATATGCTTACGATCCTCCCTCTCTGTGGAGCGTCATTCTTGCCGTGCATGCGGCCAGCGATGGGCCGTATGGCGAGTGTTGTCATGCGCTTCGAGGTCTACTCAGGGGAGCAGACCACCAAAATGACGCACAAAATGGGGAGCAATAAAGGCCACTCCATAGCAGCAGTGGAAGAGAGTGCCTCAACCAAATTCAGGTACGGTTCCAAATCAAGCAAAAAATTGAACTGAATAAAAGACACTCCATAGGAACAGTAGAAGACAGTGTGTGACCAAATCCAGGCAAACTTTTAAACAATTCAGTAGTGTTTAAAATACGAACTGCGAACGACTACGTCATATTAATGAAATGTGACATGAACGGGAAACTCTGAACTTCGTCTTGGTGGTCAGTGGTTCAAAAATTAATTCTATTAATTCAGTCTGACATAAGAATGTGTCGAAAAAAAAACCTGTTTGACGGCTGTTTCTAAACAGCCGTCACAAAGGAACGGTTGTTTCGTTTACCTCATAATTCCCTTTTTTGTTTACATCCCTTCAGGACTTCTAGCACCGATGTATTTCAAAGCTTTCATTCAGACTAAAGTGAAAATAGTCTAAGTGCTTCCTCTATCACAGTTAAAAAAACACATCAAAATGCCTGTACAGCAAGTTTACCTCATCCTCAATGGGGAATATTTGTGTACCAATCAACATAGCAGCGGAAAACTGGTGCATTACTCTCATAATAAAATGATCGCACAACAACTGTAAGAAGGGAAAAGCTATAGATCTTGAAGCTTCAAGCTCAAAATGCAGCAACTTGGAAAATTCCGCATTTCCGAACAAGGTTAATCTGTACTCTGACACCACGAGAGAATGTCAACTGCGCCCCGCACACCACTTCCAGGCAGACCCATAGTCGGGTGAAACCGCGCACCCTACTCGACTTCGCTCACTGTACACGCAGCCAACTGCTGCAACTTAAGAACTGCTATACCTGCTACACCTGCTACACCTGCTACACCTGCTACACCTGCTACACCTGCTACACCTGCTACAGCTGTCACAACTACCACGACTATCAACTGTCGAGCCCAACACTCAAGAAGGAGCCACTCGGCCTTGAACACCACGCTACCGCAATTACGCAAGCCAATGATCACATGAGAGTGACACTCTTCCCTTGAAGGCAACCCACAGATTTTCATCGGTCCAGTTTCTCAAAAATTATTATAATTGCCTCTGTGTACCCTACCGTAAATCGAAGGCTTTGTCAGGAGAAAGGTATGACATATTCTACAAAACTATTCGGAAATTATTTAACTGAACTATAAAAGCAGAAAAATCAACTGTCTTAGATACGAACCATCAAACCGATAAGCATACCTGTCGAAACTTCGGTTACTCTCGTAAGGATGATTGAGCTCATCAAACACTGACATATCGCCATCAACGATAAATCCTCGTTTACTGCCCGTAATGCCCTGTACAAAACTGTTAAAATCAAGCTTCCTCGTTATTTACCCAACACTCCCACACAACACCCACACAACCCAACACCCCCACAACACCCACACCACTTCCCCACGCACCACACAACTTCCCCACACACCAACACCTCCACACACCACCCAACATCCCGAAACACCACCCCCATACCCCCACACATCATCCTCACACTTCAACGCAGTCCAACACTCCCACACAACACCCAACACCCCCCACACACCCCAACACTCCCACACAACACCCAACACCCCTCACCACCCCAACACACCCACAACACCCAACACCCCCCACACACCCCAACACTCACGCAACACCCGCACAGCGGCCGGAGACGCAGACGTGTACGAGGCGCCCGTGAGCGTGTCGGTGACGCGGCAGGCAAAGCTGGTGACGCCGTCGCTGGGGCGCACGTCCGTGATGATGAGATCTCCGCTGCTGCCCACCATGTGGTACCGGCCCTCTGTGCGCCACACAACCACACCAAGTTACAATCTGCTGTTAAAGATGCATAAAGATACGTAATTAGAATCACAAATTTGCAGAGGTAACTTGGTCCACAAAGTCAACGGAATTGGAGCGTGAAATGTTGCCTCCAAAGAGGATGGGTGTTAGATGAGATGTTAGCTTGAGTCTCCCTACCCGCAATTAAACGCATTCCTCAAAGAGGAAGGAGAATGGCATCATTTAATATGGAGATTTGGGAACGCGGAATCTATGGACATGGTGTGTAAAAACTGCAAGTTTAGAAAGAAGTTCATGAAACGAGGTAAGAATTGAAGAAGAAAGTACTAGGTGCTGAAAAACAGAACAGTTGTGAACCGAAAAAAGATGCTTCTTACCATAACCAAAACCAATTCATTTCCCAAAAATAAGGTCTACTTGACGCTCAGCTTGGGGTCTCACATCTTCCCCTGGGGGAGAGGAGCACAAGGGCGGCAGCGCCCTGGAGTGTATGTGAAGCGGTGGTGGACAGGGCACGTGTGTGCTATGATAACCACGTTACTCGGGGAGTCGGTACAGCTGTAAAAGTAAAGTCTACAGAGAGTCTACCCGGCCCGAAGTTGCCTTTAAAAATGGGTATGAATCTACCTTGTCTGCTGCTGGAATCGATAGAGGTGTGAATCTACCTGGTCTGCTGCTGGAATCGATAGAGGTGTGAATCTACCTGGTCTGCGGTTGGGATAGATAGAGGTGTGAATCTACCTGGTCTGCTGCTGGGATAGATAGAGGTGTGAATCTACCTGGTCTGCTGCTGGGATAGATAGAGGTGTGAATCTACCTGCTGTTTGCTGTTAGGGTAGACAGGGGTGTGAATCCATCTAATCTACTGTAGTGCTAGATGGAATTAAATCTGGCTAAGCTGATGTTAGGGGAGATGGAGACGAATTTACTTAAGCTACAACCAGGGTAGATGGAGACAAGTCTACCTAAACCACAAATTAGGTAGGTATAAGTGTATGTCCACCTGAGCAACAACTAAGGTAGATAGTGAGAGAAGTGCGTCTACCTGGGCCGTGCTGGAGTAGACGGAGGCATGACTACCTGAGCTACAACTAAGGTAGATGGAAGAATAAGTTTAACTGAGCAATAACGAAAGTAAATGGAAAGAGGAGAGCGTCTACCTGGCCCGGTGCTGCGGTAGATGAAATTGCATCTCCACCTGTGCCACCACTAAGGTAGATGGAAGAGGATGTCTACTTGGCCCGGAGCTGGGGTAGATGGAAGAGCATGACCACCTGAACTACAACTAGGGTAGAAGAAAGATCAAGTCTTCCTGAGCAATTAAAGTAGATGGAAAGAGAGCCGCGTCTACCTGGGCCGGTGATGGGGTAGATGGAAGATCACGCCTACCTGAACTACAACTAAGGTAGATGGAAAGAGAAGCGCGTCTACCTGGCCCAGTACAGGGGTAGATGGAAGGGCATGTCTACCTGAGCTACCACTACGGTAAACATGGAAGAACAAGTCTACCTGAGCAACAACAAGGGTAGATAGAAAGAGGGGTGCACCAACCAGGCCCGGAGCTGGGGTAGATGGTGCGGCGCTCGGTCTCCCAGGCGACGGGCGCGACGTGGGCGGTGAGGTGTGCGGGCACCACGCAGCGCAGCACAGCAGGCCCACCCACGTGGGCGCTGTCGCCCTCCGCCCGCACCGTCACTTCCTGCCCCACCACTGCTGGCAACACGGCAACCCGGTGATGGTGGCATGGCAACACGGTAATGGTGGCATGGCAACACGGTAATGGTGGCATGGCAACACGGTAATGGTGGCATGGCAACACGGTAATGGTGGCATGGCAACACGGTAATGGTGGGATGGCAACACGGTAATGGTGGGATGGCAACACGGTAATGGTGGGACGGCAACACGACCGAGCTTTGACGGCACCAGGGTATATTTTGACGTGGACAACATGCATTTCGTCTGCAGAAACTAATACTTTTACAGCAACAAGGCGCATTTTGACATCTACATTGAAATTCTTAGACAGCAAATGAATTAGTTTCAAAGAGAGAGACATGCACAGAAGCACATGAAAATTCATAGCTACTTGAGTTATGAATTGGAAGAAAAACTTCAAACATCCATCATGGTGGTCTACGTAATCATTGAACGCGCTACGTTTCATTTCATTCACACGATGAAGAAATTAATCACTGAGATAAGCCGTTTGGCAGCCCTTAATTATTGGATCCGATTTTAATTTAACCCCAAAGTATTTCACTGCAATCATGGAGCGGAACCAAAAGTTGTTGATTGGGGACTTGGGTGTGAATGCGTTGAGTTTAAAACGCGCAATTTAGGACCAGTAGTTCAAAATTCACCCTCTGACGAAAAAACTCGAAATTGCCATAATTGTTTACAAAACTAATAATTGCTACAAAAATGCCAAAATACAGGATACGTAACTCAGGTTAGATTATAAATGAGTTTAAGCCTGCCTAACTACATATGTATTCCGAGGAGAAGAGAGATAAAGGCACCACTTGATTTGAAATTTGGTGAACGAGGAATCTGTGCACAAGTTTGTTCCCTCACAGAATTTCATGCACTTGGAAGCTATAATTAAAAGAAGTTTTTAATGAAACGAGCAAAAGAATATAATAAGGGCTGAGAAAAGAGACAGTAGGGAGCCGGAAAAAAAAGTCCGCAACTAAACAAAAACAACCTATTATATCTTAACATAAAGATGATCTACCTAACGTCCAGCTCATGACTTCTATCTCCTCGAAAGCAGCAATTCCTATGAAAGTATTAGTTTTACCCCCCGAAGAAAACCACTTTCAAAGTATCTCTGAATAAATGCTTCCAGCATCAATCGCAACGATGACCATTGAACTTTCACAAAAACCATTCAGTAGCCATAAAACCTTTGGAATGAAGAGATAGGATTGGCTTATTTAACCTCGGCGTTTCCCTTCCTAAAGGTGCACGAACACAACTACGATGCAAAATTTTACTCTCGTGTCTTTGATCCACTTAATTTTTTATCGAACAGACCCAGGAACAGAAAAATTGCCGAACTCCGATAAGAGAACTGAATTGTTAACTACAAAGCCTTATTTATTTCCGCCCAGTAAGCTTAGCTGAGCCTCATCGAGCAGGACGATTATTTTCCAGAAAACTATGCAGCAAAATCGGGAGCTTAGCTGGTCGCTTTCGTACACAAATATGCTCAATAGCGACGTTAATAAATATTTTTGTAAAAAATTGTCCTAGGTTAGGAACTGGCGCTGTGTTTTTCGCTACATTTCGAATTGAAATAGAGTTCAGTAAAAATTTATTCGAAACCACAGTAAGCACTTTACTGTAATTCGGTTGCAGCTCTCTATGATTATGATTAATTAAGAGAAGGGAGTTTAAAAAGATGCGGGTAATTATGTAATGTTTTTTGTTCAAGCTTTCGCAACTACACAAAACGGTTCACGCTGTACACGCGTGTTTCTCTTGCGGCTAATGCATAATTATTTCCTGTAATGTATGAAATTTTAGCACTCTTCCTTTTTTCGATAACTGACCAGTTACGTCATGACGAATTTCCAGCCCTTTTATTAATCATCTTACACGCTCAGAACATCTTTTCCTCAAAATCAAAAACTGCGCCATAGCTCGGAAGCTCCTTCATGTAGGTACTAAAATCATCATTCTATTCAGTGATTTGATTACACACTCTGTTGGTTAGAAAGAACAAATTAGTAAAGCCTCCCAAAATACAAAATTCAGCTAATGCAAACCCAGGACTCCTTTAAACCTGTTTTTGCTGCGTGGAGCGTCCCACGTGCAAGTTTGTGCAAACTTAACTTGTAATGCAAGCAGAAATGTCGTAACAAGGAAAACATGACGTTTTTAGCGCACTGCTCATTAATATAATGAACGTGTTAAAATGGCTGTGTGCAAGCGAATGGCATGCAGACGACCAAAGGTTTACGTTTCTTTAAAGGATAACCTATACGTAGGATAGACTTGTTAATTTACGGAAAATTTCAGTGAAGAACCATCGCGGAATAATTAACACTCAACTGAGCACAGAAGCGAATAAGCAAAACCTGCTTGTATCCAACCTCTCAAAGAATAATAATCGATGAAATTAATGATGGATGTAAGCTTCTTCCAAAACACGATTCTGTTAAACAGAGTGCATGTCACCAGGAAATTCCATCATTGAAAAACGAAAGTATACCAAAGTTACGGTTAGCTCTGGCAATTAAATATATGACCATCGACCCGAATCGAAAGCCGCGAAATTGAACATCGGGAGAACGGTTTATCCCAAGCTGATGTCAAATTCAAAATGATAAAAAACGACTGCTAGGAAATTAGCAGAGCTCGATGAGCTATTCAGTAGATTTGGATCTCGCTAAAACATTTATGATCAACTCGAAACCTCATTAAGAGATCACTACCGCCCATGTTAAACAAATAAACGAGTTGTATTCATTTGGATGAGAATTTTAGGGGACATGATTCTTGAATTCTAAAATCATATTCCAGTATTTAAAAAAATAACTGAGACTACAGTAGATCAATGGATATTAGCCTGTAACTTTGAGTTGATTTTCGAGATGGGAAGGTATTAATATGAACTGCGTTGTACGGTATAGCAAAGAATCTTTGAGGCCTAAGGATAATCGGAAATTATGCACATCAGTGAATTTTTAAAAAATAATCGTTGTTCAAATACTCATTTACGCGCTATTTTTGTTACTGTCAGCAATTTTTTACACGTTTTCTTTGATAAATTTGGTTATAACAGTGTTATAACCCTCAGCTATTACAACTGGTGTAACTGAACTTCGTGTAGACCATATTTTTATGACATTACAGTAATAAATTCAGCTAGCAAGCTAACACTGTATTATGGATGTTCAGCTCACATATGAATAAGCAACAAGACAAAATCTGAAAAGCGTCATTCAAAAGCTATAAAAATCAAACGCTCGTTTGGACGAAGTCACTTGGAATGCGCCAAGGTCTTGCAAAGAATGCGCGTGGAAGCATTATTGCGCTAGGTACGGTTCGTAACAACAGACTTCATTACTACTTTTTCTACATGTACCAGGCAGTTCCCGTCGCACAAATGTAAACAGCGGAAACATGATCTGCTGCTGGCATGAGCCGACATCTGAGGTCAAATTTTTCTGCTCTATTATTACTTTCGCTGACTTTTCTCGTATTAATTCCACATGAAAATAGTTCCCAAGGAAGAATTGAATCAGTTATCTCCTTTGAAGAATGGATCCTTGCAGCAACAGAAAATGACTTAGAAAACAATTCAAATTATCATTTAGACCCAGCACATTCATCATGCAATCACTGGAGGACTTGAAGAGCGATTAGTAGTCAAACTTTTGTCAATTTTCGTACTGATATTGTTTAAAACTGTCATGCGCTACCATGCTTTCCCCATCGAAACACCACCTTGATAATTTCGAGTTTTCCGATATATTACGTTAATCTTTTGCAGTAGCAATATTCCATCACTTTCATAAGCAATATTCACCAGGAATTACACGAGGAAAAAACATTGGAAAACATTCCGAGTGTACCATTTAGAAAAAAATTGAAATAAATTTTTCATCAACCTCTAACCATGAAGTCTGCATGTATAAATATAATCCTATTCTATAATTTATATTTTGTGAATTTTCCAGAAGAGTATTTCAGTACATTTCCTGTTCTAAATAATTCAACTCGTTCTACTGGACTCCTACACGAACTTCAGAAAAGAATGGGCATTTTCGTTTCTTCTACCACACACGCTTAAGATGAATTGATTTGTAGGATCAATTTATTCCAAAATCATTCGATACATGTTTTCTTGCAGCGCACCTCAGGAATAAGATCAAGACGCCGTTCTGACTTGAAAAAAAATAATTGATATTAAGAAATTAACTGAATTTGGCGTGAAATTATTTTGAATGCAGACACAATTAGCCAAAGTACATGCCCACAAAAGGCTGTGCTCAAAATCAATAAATACCACTATTAAATAAAAACCTGAAACCCTTATTATAACGCTATCCAGACAACGAATACTTCGAATAAACAAACCTGAAAACCTCCAGCACCTACCAAACATCACAAATAAACAAACCTGAAAACACTTTCCACAACACGAACCAGACAAACAGCACCAAAAATTTAAAAAAACAAAAATCTTCCTCAACACGGAACAAACAACGAACACAACGAATAAAAGAAGACGAAAAGACCTACAACAGGGTTGAAATGAGGGAGCAATTAATTTTTTTCTACAACACGAACCAGAAAAAACAGACGATAAGACCTATCTACAAGAGGATGTTATGAGGAAGCTGTTAACAAAGACAGGCGAGAGGAACACTGACCGGCGTGGAGTGCGACGGTGGCCGAGATGACGCTGCCGTGGCGGTTGCGGGCTAGGCACCGCAGCGACGCCGCGTGGAGCTCAGCTCGGTACCTGCACGGCACACGGCACCATCTTGGGTCCGATCACGGTAGAGGTAACAAGGTTAAGTCATATTTGGGGGGGGGAAATACACCTCCTCTTGTTCGGCTAGCCAATAGAACGGCTTTATTTCACACAAACTTAATGACGTTACCAGTGCAATATGTCGTAAGGCCAATAATGGTGCCAGATTTGGGGCTAACAGACGTGTCAGATACAACATGAGCGCAGCTATTGGTTCGTTGCAATGACGTCAACGTTGCCACACGGTCGACGAAAAAATTACTTGTTTGACCCTACCTTGTTTCTTCTACCGTGGGTCCGATGCAGCTTTCAAATTTAAGTTCATTGCACGTTGAACTTCACAGTACGGTTATGGGTGATTTTTTTCAATCTTACGTAATTAAACCCTTGGTGTGTGGATTTATCTAAACATATAGATTTTTGGTGTCCACTTCTGAAGAAATAGCTTCTTTGATTTGATTTGAAAGGTGCTCAATGACCGTATCTGTGATACGAGTTCCACCAGTGCATAAGTACAAGAATGTTTCAATCGCAGGTACTATCAGGATGTATATAATTATCATCCACATATGGAGAACTTGTTTTAAGGAAAATACTAATTTGTGTCATTTTTGACGGGCCGTGAACACTAATTATAATACATTATACGGGGATTTATGGAAGTGAGCGGTAACTTACGTTCATTCAACTTTTAAGTTAGGCTGATAATTTAAACGTATCCCGCTCATAGGCGATATTGGAAGTAACTTGATCAGGTCCCACATAAATTAAATTAAATGTTTTCTATGCCTACACTAATGTGTTACCGGAAAATATGCACTATGAATACTTAGAAATAGGAAAATTTAAGACACACGGTATGCAAGATCTTAGTCTCATTGATGCGGTCATTCAAATGAACTACTGAATACCATTGTAAGAAACGTGATCAGATTATAAGTTAGGGTATCCTCCCTAACCAACAAAAGGGTGTTCCCAAAAAATGAAGGAGGAAGGCATTAGTGAACAGGGTATCCATGCATAAGGTGTGACCCCACACCATAGGCATAGAAACGGTGAGATTGAAAACGGTTCATGGAACAAGATATGAGTTGGTGAAGAAAGTAATAGGCGTTGAAATAGGGAACCAAATAAAGATGATCCTAAACACGGGGAAATCAGTTCTATTAAACAAAAAAGGCTTACCCTTAACTAGCTACCTCGCATCTTCCATCCGGGAACGCTAATTCCCTAAAATAGAGGTATCTTCATGAGAAGGCACTAGAGTAAAAAAAAAGTCAAAACGCGAGGGCATGAACGCTCTCGCATTAGATGATGATCAACAGAAACGGAAAATCCGAAAGGCCCTTAAATTTCCATTATGACTCATTTTCAGCTGAGTTCGAGTATAATAAGCAGTTATCGAGAACTTGGAGAGATTCTACACCTGGTTATCAGAGGTTTCTTTGGCGAAGTTAATTAACGAGCCTAGAGTACATCAGTTCTCTTCTCTAAGCTAATAATTGCGGTGAGAGCGCCTTGTCAAAAGTTGCCTAATGAGTTTGGCCAGCGCTTGCCAGACTCATCCTACCTTAATCGAAATTATCTCTTGGTTCATTCTGCCTTCTTAAGTTGGATGTAGTTTGCCTAAAGTTATTGATGTATTTCTATTCAATGTTCGCGCCTTTTTTTAAATGCGGTGCCTTCGGAAATTAATTAAATTACGCAAAATTAAAACAATGCTAGCATTGCCTTAATCAAATATAGGCAGCCACTTACCTTCGCCAATTCGTGAAAGAACAGAAATTGTGGGATATCATTTCTGAGTTACATGCACAGGAAGGTGGAACGAGTATTAATTAGAGGCAGAAATTCTATTTTAAAGCATTGGTAGATAACCACTATGAGGGCTACACTGAGTCCATGAATAACCCCATCATTCATGCCTGAGAAACAAACATTGACCATTTCTCGTGTGTTTACAATTTAAATGCAATTGAAAAAATTATGCTGTGATTGAATGATTATTGGAAAGTTTTAGCCTCCTTTTACCACAATAAAGATATTCAAAGAGAGGAAGGATGAAGGCACCCTTTAGTATGGAGTTAAGAAAACGCGGAATCTAATCACAAGGTGCAAAAAACAGTGCGCTAAGAATGAAGTTCATGAAACAAGACAAGAGTTGAAGAAGAAAGTAGTAGGTGCTGAAAAACAGAGCAGCAGTGAACCGGAAAAAGGTGCTTCTCAATGTAACAACAAACATTTTATTTCAACAAAAAAAAGGCCTACCTAACTCTTAGCTCAGGCCCTCGCACAAAATTATGCTGTGAAAAAATTATTTTGATACTAGAAAAAATCTGTTAGAAACTAAGTGACATCACCATTTCCAATTTCAATTTATCGGTGGCTCCTGGAAGCGTTTACTAAGCCCTAACGAGACCTAAATGAAATCTGAGCCTAATTTTCTTAGGCAAACACTTTCATTTGGTCATGTGCAGGTCAGACTTATGAATTTCCTTCGTAAAATTTGTCATCGTATTAAAATCCGGGGGTTGACTCCGCCAAATATTTTGATACTGTACAGCCTTCGGAACCATTAATGAATAACCTTGGCGGTAAGCTTAGGATCGTTTTCCTTTTGAAACAGCCACTCAGTTCCTAGATCCAGATCATCAGTAGATTGTGATAAATCTACAATCTAAGGTCTAAGTTCTTTGCAGTTCCTCCAATTATTTAAATCTGAAATCTAACGATCAACGTTCTTTGTAGTTCCTCTAGTTATTTTTAAACGTCGTGTCTCATTACAGGGAAAGCAACTCCATGCCATTATGTTCACAAGTCACCATGTTTTACAGATAAAATGGTGTCCTTCTGAGGGAGGCCTCTTTCATCTTTTCTTCAAAAGTATGCAAGTGACGTCATTATGACCATAAAGCTAGATCTTGCTTTCATCACACCACAAAAGTTGGTTAGAAAAATTATCTTCGTGCCTCAAATTCCCCTTTGTGAATTGCTGTGTTAATTCCAAAGGGCGTTTCTTCGGTAAAAGGTGGGGAGCATCTTCGCCATGGAAGCACTAATTCCCACAACTACAGTATTCGTATCCCCTTGAGGGACGCAAAATCAGAATTAGAGTCCCGAAAAAATCTCAAATCATACGAGCATGACTAAAATTTTCAAAAAGGATAAAAAGTTGACACCTTATTGGACAATCTCTTTCGCAATAATTATATTCTTTTTCCAAGTCCCGCTTTCTTTCGAACTGTAATTAATGACTTATTATCTGTTCACTTTCGTAATAATGGAAATGAAAGTGGAGGTAAATGGACATGCTCCCCAGGCCGCGTTAATCCTTCACATTAATCTTCTCATTGAACTCTCAGGAGAGTTGCTGAGTAGCGTGGCAAGATCACGATTAATGAAGGCTACTGGAAATTCCCTGAGATGCGTGATTAATGTTAATGAGTGAAGGTTTAACATAGGAGATTAATGACTGCTTTTCACAACGGAGGAATCGAGAGAAGCGTCGGTAAAAGGCGACGGAAATTATGTTATTGAATCATCCCACGCGCTATTGACGTTGATCTCTTATCCAATTTGCAATGGTAAATAAGCACGATTATCTTTACACTCGCTTAGACAGATATTGTGTAATAAGTAGGTGCCTCTTTTTCATTATTCGAAAAGAAATTTAAAAAAAACTAAATAAACTTAGTGATGCACTTCATCATGTGATGTGAAACATGTGACTCGAACTGTGGTAACGTAGATATTGAAGTTCATGTTCATAACCGAAATTAACGCAGTCATAATGAGAAAATCTCCACAATGTCAAAATGATTTAGTTTCCAAAATGTAGCCTCGAGGGCTGCTTCAGGCGTCCCCGGCTTCACGCGAGTTTATTATTGTTGAACAGGGAATTTTACCACCCGAGACGCCACAGCGACGTTTCATTCCGGCATTCAGAGTTTCGCATATCATCTTCACGAATTCAGGAGCTCCGTAAGGGAGACGTATTTCAATTTATACTTTGGCACAGCCAACTACATTGCAAAAAAGTGTAAATATTTAATAGAGATGAGGAAGGGTGTAAGACCTGCTGTTGCTACTTCGGCCATTGAGTTCCCATTGAGGCACGTGAGGTAGCGGCCTTACATAGCTTCTCCTGCTGTGCGTATCGGTGATACAGGACGGATAGGTTGGAACTTTTTATTGAATAAATTTACATTGGAACATCTTAAGGGGACCGAATGGTTTTTTCTCATTAAATTTCAAAAAATAAAAAAACTTTAGGAGCGAAATGAGCTTGGAGGGATTCACACCATGCTTAGAACATTCGAATGGACGTTCAGAGTCCTAAAATGTTTTTAATTTGCCCATTCCAGACTCCCCCCCCACCCCCTCACAGGGAAATTTCTAAAAAAAAACTAATTTCTCAGTCAATATTGTACATGGAGACGATTAGTTTTTTTGTTCGGTCCACAATGAATTAATCTACAAAGTCGAGATCCAGTTTTTTGATATCGCTTCAAAAAACTTTTTTTTAAATTATTGAATTTAATAATTTTTATTGTGCAATTTTTTTTCTTTACATGGCAATAAAAATTTTTTAATCAACTTGTCAAAAAGCTACATCTCAAATTTTTAGTACTCGCCTTGATCTTTATGATATAGAAATGATCTCCTTCATAATTGAAAAACTTTTGGAGAAATTGAGCCGCACAACCTAAAGAAAACTTGTTCTGAGAAAAGGGCGTTCCACTTTCTGAATTATTTCTCCAAGAGTTTTTCACTTATAGAGGAGATCTTTTTGGCATCGTAAAGATCAAAGTGTGTACTATAAATCTGCGTATTTGTTTTTGAATAACTTGATTAGAAAGTTTTTGTTGCCATTTAAAGTAATCACTAAAAAATAAATATATGTTTCAATAATTCAAACACTTCTAAAAATTTTTTTGGAAGCAATTTCAAAAAACTGGATCTCAGCTGTGTAGATCAATTCATTGTAAACCGAACAAAAAACTAATCGTCTCTATGTACAATATTGACCGAGAAATTAGGTTTTTTAGAAATTTCCCTTTGAGGGGGGGGGGGG
>JACJUY010000931.1:121287-148144 GCA_014220935.1 Platorchestia sp. MABIK
GGGGGGGGGGGGGGAACGGGTAAATTTAAAAAATTTTAGGACTCTGAACGTCTATTCGAATGTTCTAAGCATGTTGGGAATCCCTCCGAGCTTATTTCGCTCCTAAAGTTTTTGGATTAATTTTTGAAATTTCATGAGAAAAACCGTTCGGTCCCCCTAAGATTACTGAACAATAATTAAAGGACAAGAATCAAGATTTGAGAGGTAACTAAGGTAGGACACTACAAGGGAATTAGACTTAACAATAAAATAGACCTTGTACACTCTCGTGTACAAGGTCGGTTGCACGGCTAGTCGGCCTCCCCGAAAGAAAAATAAAACGGATCAACGAGTGAAATTTTTCATTTGGTTATAAGTTATTTTAAGCTTCCTTAACCCTTCCGAAGGTGTTCCAAAAGCGAAAGAAGTAGGCACTACATTGCACGGAATTGAGAGAATGGGGAATCTAAGCACAAAGCGTGTTCCCACACCCTGCTTATATCGATACGGCAAGATTTAAAAAGTTATGAAACAAGACCAAAGCTGGAGAATAACGGAAAAGGTGCTAACAAAAAGACAGAAGTGAAGAAGAAAAAACGGTTTGCAACAATACAAACCTTTAATGTTGTAGAAAAATCTTCAACTCGGGACCTCACATCTTCCTCCTGGGAGCGCTTATTGTCATAGATATTTTAAACCACTGATAACCTGACTCCCTCAGCATAGACAACATTAAAGTATGCGACTAAACAGAACTCGGCATAATGACTTTCACCTCGAAAACTGCCTTCGCATATTGCGTACTGTTCGAGGAGTCATGAATACTCTTGCTCTTCCTAATTTAAGTTTCTTCTGATGAATAATTTCCTATGAGAAATGTTGCTTTCAGATGCTATACAATCTTGCTAATTCTTTTTTTCAGAATCAAGACTGCGCGAGTCAAATTCAAGCTTCTTAGTTTTCTATTCAGGCCCGTCGCAGAACGTAAGTTCATCATTATCTCTCACCAATGAGGGATTCTCGAAGTCCTCAGAACAGATAGATCAGATGAGATCATATATTAGTTTAAGCCTCCCTAACCGCTACAAAAAAAAGCGTATCGAAGAAAGGAAGGCGGAAGGCACCATTTAGTATGGAGACAAGGGAATGCCGAATCTATGCAGAAGGGGCATAGAAACAGTAAATTGAGAAATGTTTTGGAAACAAGATAAAGGTTGAAGAAGAAAGTTGTAAGTGCTGAAAACAGCAGTGAACCGAAAAAGGTGGTCTTTAACAAAACAAAAAATCTGTTATTTCAATAAAAAGAAGGATTACCTAACTCTCAGCTTGGGTCCTCGCACATTTTCCCCCTGGGAGTGGTAATTTCCATAGATACAATAGTTGTATCCCCCTGAGAAGCCTGAGAACATATAGCAAATATCATCGGCACAAGACTGTTCATTTCGAAGGTTAATTTCAAATCTAGATTCAATCCTTCGACACAAATAATATTCCTATCATAGCCTTTAAAGAACGATTGAAGTCTCTCCATGTTATGATAATCTGTGAAGCTACGAAACTAAATCCATACGATAATAACTGCGAGATGTATTAAACTACCCACACTGACAGAAATTTTTGAGACGCCTGTGACTACACTGTCACACGGTTATTTGTACTGTCACGGTACTGTCACACGGTTATTCGAAATATTTTGATACACAGTAGAATATTTCCGTTGACCACATATTAAAGTGGTAGAGAGAGTTAAAATACAGATTCACGTTTCAAACGGCTAAAAAATTTTTATAGAAAACAGAACTGTGTTTAGATTTTGTGAATGGAGTACAATTCTCTTAAAAACCCAAATACCTTCACTAATTTTTCTTTCAATTCTCAGACGTTCTTAGACGTTTTCTGTACATTAATGTACTCTGTGGCCCGTCTGATAAAGTGAAATATTTATTTGGAATCAAATTGATTTACGTTCAGGTGTGTCATGGTTGACACACCTAAGTGTGTCGTATAAGCCCATGACACATAAAGGTGTCTCAGTTTTGGGACAAAATTTTCCTCAGTGCAGAAAGCCAACAAGTACGCCTTGCGCGGTAACTCGGACCAAAAAATGAGATGCCGTTGTGCTTGAGGGGCAGCCGTCTCGAAGTGAGTCGATGCTCCCCTCACAATACTTCGCACTTTGAAGTGTCTTAGACAGACAATTCCTCATATATTGTAGCGAATCTCATTGGATAAAAAACAATCAATCCAAGGAATTCACCCAATCAGGGAGGGATAGACATCTCCAGAGATCGAGGACTGTGCGCAGAATAGACGAGAGAGAGATTCTGTTTGGACGGCATGCGAAGCAGGCGAAATGAGCTCTCGCAGAGAACGAGTCTCTCGCCTCGTCAGGACGTAACGCAAGACTTGCCCTCGTGTGAAATGGATCGAGACCTCGGTGAAGTCTCGCGATTCGTTCATTTGTGAGACTCTTTTCAAACGAAGAATTAATTAAATCAGTTATTTCTAAACAACGGGAAGCTCCAACATTGGGAAACAGATCGTGCAGCTATCAAAGGGAATGACTTCCACGTAAAACTAATAGCAGTAACTTGAACGTATGTAGCATTTGCAAGTGACGTTTCCTCCGTTAAAGTTGACGCAAGGAATTTGGAATTAAATTAATTTTCTCATCAATTTTGCTGGAGCAACAACAGTTTAATGTCGTGCGGTGTTACTGGAATACGCGCCAGCCGCGCACACAATTAACTAACGGAGTAAAGATGCGAATGAAATAAAACCTAATGAACGCGGGAACTGCAGGCACATCACACTCGCACAACAGGCTCCTGCTCACTGCGATAACAATTAAACAAGGACTGTACAACGACGAAGGGGAGCACAGCTCATGCAAAATTACCTGCTCTTTGAGTGCGATGCCAAGTAATGCAGGGATATACAATAATAATCAAAGAATATATTAATTCCTCGTTATAATCTAAGGTAGCTCTTATGAACATTTCACCTCGAGTTTCGTATCGAAATACTTTTTAATACGCTAAATTTACCCATTTTCAAATGAACTATATCATGTTAAAATTATTATATTAAAACTCTTCATTCTGTCAAAGCACAATTATTGAGAGGAATAACTAGAAGAGTTTCAAGAAAAACAGGTATAAAGTTGTAAGAAAACATCATACTCCGGCCGATATAGAAGAAAAAGGGAATAGCGTTCTGATTAGGATTAAAATATCGTCAATACATGCAAAGTCTTGTTGTGACTTTTGGATTCTTAAATAGATACATTGAATGCAAGGCATTTCCCACCGTTGTACAAAGATTTTTTTCATGTGCCCTCTCCGTTAACGTTCGTGTAACAATATAGCTCGAAAAACTTTAAATAATTTTTGGTATAGGTAAGCAAATAATTGATGAATCAAGATAGTAACTTGAGAGATAGTTATCTATGCTGGAGTAGCTTTCAATTTATTTTACTTCTAATTTAGATTTTGACGCTCATCTCGTGCATTATTAGAGACAGTTTAGGACTCTACAATAGTTTGCGTGTATATTCGCATAAGATGGCGTGTGTTCGTATGTGTGACGCGCTAGGATGTCTGCGAGACTAAATTAAGAAAGACATCGGATCACCAATGGAGTACTATGAAGGTTACTGATCAGCAAAAATGCAGAAAATACGTACTGTTCACTCATTCTTAAAAAAAAGACTAGAAATGAGCTCAAATTTCAAAAATTTCCTTGAAACACAAAAAATAGCGTGGGTCTTTCCCTTGCAAGTTTTTTCTTTTTTACTTCTAACTGTCTAGCTTCATCCATGTGACATAAGAAGCTCAGTTGGACGACACAAAGTACGTTGAATTTTGTAAAATTGGTGTCGTTTTCGAACACTCGGACACACAATTATTCAGAAATGTCTTCAGAGAAGCAGCCTTGCATTAGTGTTTCTGGTAACAACTCTGCGAAACTGTTTTCAACACATACAGTATATAAAAATCGTCGTCCTTAGTTGACCTTGACCAAAATTTTGTTTTCACTATAAGTAAAGTACGGCAAAGAACTGATTTTAACGCGTCTTTATTTCACTCTCACATTTTGGGCTGTGTAGCACGATGTGTTGAATTTAAATCGGCTCCTAACAAAAGTCTCGTCTGATACTTCACTCCGCTAGACACTTTAAATCACTATTTATTATTTATTGTAGAAGACCAAGATTGCACGCGCACTGTAATCTCGTCTGAATTTCCCACCAAAACAGTATCACAATCATCCAATGCATTCCTACGATATTTGACCTGGACTTGAGGGCAACACATTCAACTGCCGTTCACCACAACTTCAGAACCGACAAAATTGAGCAGCATTCCTGCCCTAAACTTCGTTCAAAAATTAACTCGAACTACTCAAATGGCTTGGATCTGACGGATTAGCCCACAGGCCGCAAAATTTTTCAGGTTTCACTAGTGTTTTTACGCGCGTTTGAGAGACTCGTAGAATCCGAGAAATCACCTATTCTCACACCCACTAAGACACGTGCGTTGGTCAAGGCGACGTGTCACTTGGCCTTAAAACTCAGGTATTAAGTCATTAGAATATCGAGTTCCTCTTACGCTAGTATAGCTAATATCAGCTGGCGATGCGAGATAAACGAATCAAAGGTTAAATTTTCGTTTAGGGATCTTTGGTTTTGAAAGACTTACTTGCTTGTATACCTGCTTCGCTGCTCAGATCTTCGTTACCCTAATGTCCTCGACACCATTGATGATCTGTCAATATTTGTACGTTAGAAAATGAATCTCGGTTAATCCCAATATTGCGATGAATGAGCAAATGTTGTGCTAAACGCTCCGCTGTGTTTTACTGTATCACCACTTCACCAGAATTAATCAGAATACCATCTTTCAATCAGTAATTCTTTCCGCATGACATACGTCAAAAAAACTTAAATTCAATTTGGATCGCGAGTGATAACAAGAGCAATGTAAATGCTCGACTCTCGGCCTCAAAGCAGCGATCGTTTTGATGACCGGAAAAGATCTATCAATTACGAATAATTTTACGATAGTCTTTTCATGAGAGCAGCATATAAGCATCAAACATTTGCGTGCCCTACGAGTGTGTTTTCACAATTCACCAGTTTTCACAATTCACCACAGTTTTCACAATTCACCACAGTTTTCACAATTCACCACAGTTTTCACAATTCACCATAGTTTTAACAATTCACCATAGTTTTAACAATTCATCACAATTTTCCCAAGTCATCAGTTTTCACAACTCATAGAATCACAACTCACCAGTTTTCATAATTCACCACAGTTTACATTATTTAACACAGTTTTCACGAACAGTACAGTTTTCACGCTACGCCAGTTTTCACAGCCGCAAATTAGATTAGATGTTAGTTTAAGCCTTCCTAACCGCTAAAAAATGGGTTCCGATGAGAGGAAGGAGGAAGCACCATTTTGTACAGAGATAAGGGAACGCAGAATCTATGCAGAAGGGGCATAGGAACATAAGTTGAGAAAGAAGTTTAAGATACAAGATAAAAGTGGAAGAAGCCAACTTAGTGGAAGAGAGTAGTAGGTGCTGAAAAACTGGACAGCAGTGAACCGAAAAAGGTAGTCCTAATCAAAGCAAAAAACATTTTATTTCAACAATAAGAAAGCCTACCTAACTCTCAGCTCGGTTCCTCACGCATTTTCCCCCTGGGAGTGCTAATTCCCATATATACAATAGTTGTATCTCTCTGAGGGTTTTCACAGTCTCCGCACGCCTTCCAAAATAATGAAGCAGCCTCACCTGTCCGAGGAGAAGGGGTGCAAGACGATGGAGCAGCCTCACCTGTCCGAGGAGAAAGGGTGCAGGACGATGGAGCAGCCTCACCTGTCCGAGGAGAAGGGGTGCAAGACGATGGAGCAGCCTCACCTGTCCGAGGAGAAGGGGAGAAGGGGTGCAAGACGATAGAGCAGCCTCACCTGTCCGAGGAGAAAGGGTGCAGGACGATGGAGCCGTTGCCGAGGACGTCGAGCAGCGGCGGCTGAGGCAGCAGAGGCCTGCCGTCCCTGGTCTGCCACGACACGCTGGGTGGAGGTGACCCCCCCGCCACGCACGACAGCACGGCCCCCGTCGTGGATGAGAAGGTCACCCGCGGCGGAGGGGAGAGCAGCAGCTGCGGGCCCCCCACCGACTGCCCTCCCACCAGTCCCGCACCTGTAAAACAAACATTCGACATCTTCATTGCTGAGATCTCACATGCGGGAAATCACAGTTTATAAATAGATCGTCCCACGTGCCGTTGCATGATGTCGCTACATCAAAATTTTTGATGGCGTTCCATCTAAGCGTGGCAAATTCAAGATTAAGATTACAGTCACGTGTGAAGTTAGAGATTAGGTTCATAATTGAGCTCGTTTCTCGCTGATGAGTAAGAAATACTGACATGTATTGCTCCAACCTGAGAAATATTGGTTATTTCTAACAGGCTAATTTTTGCATTTATAGTTGAAGCAAAAAACTATTATTTCTACAGAGGGAAGGCCTAACTGACATTTAGTTCGAGACCTCACACATTCTGAGAAGCGCACACTTGATCTGATTACTTCGTTTGACATCTGTCTTAGTTACCGATTCCCTTCTTGCGCCCGCATCACCGATACCGAATTGAAATTCGTAGGATTCGTACCCATTGAGTTCTACTCACATCTATCTTGTGCGCCTCTCAGCGGCTTTGAGATATATCTGTGTGTATCATAGGTCAACCTTTGCAATGGTGAAATACGTGAGCAATCTTGTGTTTAAAGCACCCATCGTTATTAGGAAGAACGAAAAAGAAGATGAGATGAAAAAAGAAGGACGCCTGTCCAGAAGTATTGATTGAGGAAGTTCAAACAGAGCAGTAAATTTATTAGTACTTTAACATTGGTTTAATCGGCGCGTTTACCGAATAAAAAATTTGTTTTTAAATCGTTGAGAGAAATTTTATTGAAGTAATCAATTTCCACTGTGAAACTGGCGACAGCTTGTGCTAAATAGTCCTACAGAAATATTTCCAAAAATGGACGTAAATCGAGCCTGAAAAATGGAATTGTGTCCGACAAAAAGAGGACACGAAGTCCGTGCCTGAAACTTTCGTAGTTCACGTCTCATATGAACTTATAACGTCCCAAGATGTGCACTGTCACAACAGTGAGCACAAAGGCGACTGTCTCTGACCGCCCTCATAAAAAACACACCTTCCTCTGACCAGCTTAGATTAGACATTAGTTTTAGCCTCCCTAACCGCTTAAAAAAAAAGTTCCAAAGAGAGGAAAGAGGAAGGCATCCTTTAGTATGGAGATTAAAGAACACGGAATCTAGGCAGAAGGGGCATAGAAACTGCAAGTTGAGAAGGAAGTTTGTGAAATAATTTGAAAGTTGAAAAAAGTAGTAGGTGTTGAAAAACAGGACTAACAAAAAGAGGCCTACCTAACCCTCAGCTCAGGCCCTCATACATTTTCCTCCTGGGAGTGCAAATTCCCATAGATCCTATAGTTGTATCCCCCTGAGGAGCCTCCTCTGACCACGCATTATTCAAAGAACGAGGAGAGTAGCCACCCTTATTGCATAATATGATCGTAATAACTGGACTGGCAGACATAAATAACTGACTTTCCTCTTAACGCTGACGAAAAATTTAGCATTAGACGTATAAGTTAACTCATATAGCTTCAGTTCGAGCCACAAACACACGTCCACTGCCACTCGAGATGGACTTGCTGCTAAGCCACTTCATATTCTTCGGAGCCGTCTAAAGGTGGCTCTGAATATCATCGCCTTTGAGTTTCATTAAAAGGATCAGGCAGCTTCATTAAGGCCAGGTTCAATAATGCAAGGCTTGTTCATTTGCTAGATGGGTGGCTCCGAATGCGCGATGTTGAAGGTCTATAGCCTGTGTCTCGAAGCTTAAATTATCCCGTATGTCGCCTGCGTGCTGTATTTGGCAAGGCTTCCATGCATGATGCTTAATTACAATGCCTTATGCGCTTTGTTTGGCAAGGTCTCCAAACATGATGCTTAATTAAAATGCTTTATTTGGCCCGGCCTCCAAACATGATGCTTAATTACAGTGCTCTATTGGGCCAGGCTTCCAAACATGTTGCTTAATTACAGTGCTTTATTTTGCCAGGCCTCCAAACATGGTGCTTAATTACAATGCCTTATGTGCTTTATTTGGTAAGCTTTACGTATATGACGTATAATTACAATGTTTTATGCGTTGTACTTGGAAGGCCTTCCTGCATGGTGCTTAGTTACTATGTCTTCTATGTTGTGTATGGTAAGGCTTCAACCATGATACTTTGTTAAAATGCGTTATTTGCTCAATTTGGCTAGGCAATCCTGAATGGTAGTTCTTGGCAATATTTTTCGCGTGACATGTATTTCGTTAGCACCTTCGTCCCATGATTGAGTGAAATACCTCGTGTCACTGCGTTTCGTACGCCGTACAAGCTTACAATGCCTACTTTTCTGAGTTGGACCCTACTAATTTACATCGCACATAGAATTAAAAATCGTAAAATTGGATGCATCAGAATTACATTTCATCGTCGTGACTCATAGACATCATGAAGTGTGTCTGACGAGTATATTTTGATAGATATGTTAATTGACATAGTAGGAGCATTATTTTCGAATACTGGCTTATTGCACATCTCTTTCCCGCTCATCAAGATCATCAAGATCATCAAGATCATCAAGATCATCAAGATCATCAAGATCATCAAGATCATCAAGATCATCAAGATCATCAAGATCATCAAGATCATCAAGATCATCAAGATCATCAAGATCATCAAGATCATTGATCATCAAGATCATTGATCATTAAGATCATTGATCATTAAGATCATTGATCATTAAGATCATTGATCATTAAGATCATTGATCATTAAGATCATTGATCATTAAGATCATTGAGGTCATTGAGGTCATTGATCATTTAGGTCATTGATAAGTTTGTTTTAGCCTCTGTTGCCACAACATAAATGTTCAAAGAGTGGAAGGATGAAGGCACTATTTACTAATGAGTTATGGGAACGCGGGATCTATGCACAAAGTGTGTCCCCGCACAGGATCCAGTGTGTATAGAAACCGTTAGTTAAGAAGGAACTTTATGAAACAAGATAAAAGTTGAAGAGAGTTATATCTGATGAAAAACAAATGAACCGAAAAAAAAGATGGTCTTTAATGAAATAAACTAGTGTAGTTCAACAAAAAGAAACCCTACCTACTCTCAGCTCAGGACCTAACATTTTGCCCCTGGAAGCGCGAATTCCCATAGATACAAAAAATCCATTCCTCTGAGGAGCATTGAGATCATCAGATTTGCTTGAACTGTCATGTCTAGTTGTTAATGCTACTATAGCTACTACTGTTTTTGTCATCGTCTGACAATGACGTGTCTCCGCTGTAACTATAAGGCCATCATTCAAATTACGATCCCGCAGCAAAAGCAGGATCTCCAGGGCACGAAATGTCTGCTTCTCAGCCATTTTTCGTCCCAACACGGCAAATCTACGAGCTGAAAACAACTGTAAAGATTGCGAAGCAATTGCAATAAAGTAAGAATTGCTAAGCAAGAACAAGAATAAATGCATACAAATGCAGGTGTATGCAAGTGTACAGTTAGCCAGAAAAATGCACACGTTTTCATAAACTTTTTAGCGCTAATTTAGCTCTTTAACAGCCGCCCGCCATTCATAATTATGCTGTGGGGCAGCGATAACTTGCATTTTTTTTAACGCACTTAGAAGTATTTTTATCGAATGTATGGCGTCAATACATCGCTCCCACGGTGACTAGAGGCACAAATAAACATGCATGCGAGGTGGCCAAACTGCTGCATGATTATCGATGATGTGACGCCAATGTTAAACTGAGTTTAAAGTTTAGGGAACGTGGAATCTAGGCATGAGGTGAGTTGCCACACAAGATTCTTTGCGCATGTAAACAATAAGTTCAGAAACCAGTGAATGAAATGAAATGAAAATTGAAGAAAGTAATAGGTAATGAAAAACAGGACAGAAGCGAACCGAGAAAAAGTTCGTTAACGAACAAAAACCCCCATTCTATTTCGCCAAAAGAGAGGTCGACCTCACATTAATCTCAAGACTTTTCATTTTCCTCCAATGAGTGTTAAATAGATACTACAGTTGTACTCCCTGAGGGGTCTAAATGAAGCATGTGGTTGCACCCTACTAGGTAAATTTCCTCTATTTTTCAGACGGTTAACTTACATGGAACATACTGATGACTGATACAGAGCGCTTCCCAGAGATGAGTCTATCAATTAAAGGAGTTAACTGTTGTATCTATTATGTCTTGCATTGTAATCGAAAAATATCGATACCATCAAAACATATGAGAAAGTGAGCTGTGAACGCTTGCAGTAAAGGTGACCATGTACTCCAGATGTGAGAGCAAAAATGACGCAACATACAACACGTAAAATGCAGCTGCTTCACCTCTCGAGAACTTCGAACGGTTTACAAGTGAATAATTAAGTTCTCGCCCGCCGCAAAAAGCAATGGTGCAGCAGAATCTAGCATCAGTTCGCACTAAATTAAAGATGCAATGAGCACTTGAAATGTTGAAGAGATGCTACACCAGACTACTTACTAAAACACAAGTGCCAAAAATAAGTGTGTAAATTGCGCAACCAAAATGTAGATATTATTTTATACAAACATGTATAGTACACAATTTTGTCTCCCTGAGTAAACGTTGAGAATTAATACGCTCACCGCTGAAATTAATGGCTTTAGAAATTTTCATTCATCTTAACGGATGAGAAACGAAATGCGACTCAAGTTATTCATCGAATATCTTACGAGTCCTTTAAAATCAACAGCATTTCAACCGAGAAATTCCCTCACTTTTCTTTTTATGACGCCTATGAAATCGAACGGGCGGCGATTTCGAAGCGCCGAAGCCCCAAACCGACGATTACTCCACATTCCTGCGTGAACCTGTCCTATAAATTTATCCATAACGGCAAATTTGCGCGCAAAACGTCCTTCCTACAATACTTGTAGGATTAAACTCAGGTTTGACCGATTGTGCATTCATAGCCTAAACTACTGGGGTTTGCTTTGAATATTTGTAGCGATATCTCATTTTAAACGAGACCATTTCATTGAATCATTCTTTAAGGAAATACGTCCACTTTTTTAAAAATCATTATTTAGCTAACTCGTTGTACCTTTCAAGCCACAATTCACAGACATCTTCATACTTGCGGCGCACAGTCCAGCAAGGACCAAGTTAGAGATGGAACTCCAGCTAGTCTCTCCTGCCTAGCTCCTCACCGAGTGACTTTTGAAAGCAAACTACTGAACAACAGTAAACACCAGATTAAATTAAATTTAAACTTTCAGTTTTCTTTGCGTTCGCTCGCACCAACGTTAGTTTGAGTTGTTTCGATCTGTCGGTGAAGTGGCACCCCAACTATGAAGAATGTAATTCAACAATGGTACCGTGAACTATTTGTCAAAACTCTGTGCTTGAAAAATTCTTATTTTCTCTTGATGGCATCGTACACTGCCAGTATGGTACGAGACGTGCCTTGTCTTCGGCCAAAAGAGTAGCCTGATAATTACCAGAGCATTTTTTCACAGAAGAGGAACATTATTCATTCATTTCCTGCCATATCTTTACAACGAAACGTCAACGCTGGAAGTGGAAGCGAAAAGAAGGCGTCTGTTTACCCATCACTTTAACTACGAAGAAAGCAATATTTCTCAAAATGAATGATTTTGCTTCACTTCCGTCAGACTTTTTTTACTTTTATTTTTCGTGAGCCAAAGTTGAGCTAAAGCTGTAGTTCGATCTTAAAATCAACAAACAATCCCAAAAATAAGATTTAATTGACAAAGCAGCAGCAAAGAAAAGCACACTGTAAGGAACGACAACGCATCAGGGAAGTAAAGAACACTTAAAGAAATGACTTGGGTTTTGTACTTGCCTTGCAAACTGGCAAATTTTCAACACGTATTTTGCACTAGCTTATTTACACTTCCTGCGTTTGTCGCATTACAGGCATAGTGAATTTTGGCCATGAGACTCTCTGAAATAATTGGTAATAAATTATGGTGCGTGACCGTGACGTATACCAAGCAAACCTGATGACTTCGTTCACTCAATTGGGAGTCTATATAGCGTCACAAAAACAGTTTTTGAACTAATAATGGTCATTAAAAATTATTTCCATAAAATGTGATCATCTTCTCTTATAAGCCACTGAACGAAGGAATACGAATTCTATGTAGCTCAAATTACATTGGCTTGGACAATTTAGTTCAGGCCACCCTGCCACCCTAACCGTAAGAAATGGGTTTAAACAGAGGAAAGAGGAAGGCACCAATTAGTGAAGACTTTAGGGTCGCAGAATCCATGTAAAAGGTGGGATCCCGTACAAGATTCACCGCACACGGAAAAATAAGTTGAGAAAAAGTTTATGCAACAGGATAAAAGTTGAAGAAAGTTGTAGGTGCTGAAAAACTGGATGCCAGTAAGCCGAAAAAAAAGATAGTGCTGAAAAACTGGATGCCAGTAAGCCGAAAAAAAAGATAGTGCTTTAACAAAACAAAAACCTATTCTATTTCAACAATAGATGGCCATGCTTTCAAATTAAATTTAAACCTCTAAGGGGTATATAACTATTTACCCCTCAGAAAGCTAATTCCAACGGCTGAAATATTTGTTTCCCCTTAGGGGTGTAAATTTAACGGAATCATGGGTAACTTTATTCACCACAATCTCCACTACGGTAATCGCATTCATAGTATTGTATTATTGTACTACAAACCGTTTCGAGAAAACTACATTTGAACACTTTCTAGCAAGAGACCACGTTTACACGCAAATTAATTCCAGATACGTTGAATGAGTACGTCCTATTAAACGAATAAAAAACTGGCAGTATAGCTCGTACCTCCTTCCAATCTCAGAGCCATCCAGTCTCTAGAATTGACCTAGAACTAAACAAAGCAAGATTATGCTCGTCGTCCCACTCGATGCATTTCGCAGTCGCTGAATTGCCTCCTCGCTGTTGCAGTGCATTGCCTAGTCCTCGGAAACGCTCGATCGTTCGTTTCAATCTGATAAACCTACCGGCCTGTGCTACAAGTATTAGAGTCGCACCGAATAGCGTGAACTCGTGCAACGTCTCGCACTACAGGAGACTGTTTTCTAAATGAACGAGGAAGCATAGCGACTATTCTGTTGAGATAGGCCAATTAACTATTTGTTGTAAAAATAGTAAGAAGAGAAATCTAAGCGTGCTTTTGATTTCACCGCTTCCACCCGAGTCTTGTCACACACAGTTAATCTGGGTGAAACTAAACAATGATAAATTCAGTACACACGAACACTAAAATCTGACAGCTAAATAAATGAAGTACTACAATATGGTTGCAAGAACACATTCCTTGCAAAAATTTTGCACTCAGGACACACAATGTCGAGCAAGGAGAAGTACACTCTTATATTACCGCGACTTCAACAAACATTTAGCTGAATAGATTCATCCTTAAAGTTCACATGCTTACTTCCACAAAATCCGGCTGGGTGAGAGGATAACACGGGAACAATGTTGCGCACATCCTCAAGGAGTCTCAATATGATAGTGCTCATAGTTTCCTACCATCTAAATATTGCAAAATCGGTAGATTAAGCAAGTAGTAAAAATTGAACACGGCTTAAATGGCTAGCGCGTAACAAATTATTTAAGCTTGGCATCTCCATTACGAATAAAGACAAATTCTGTGACAATATTCAGGTAAATGCAAAAATGAAGCAAATAAGAAAATAGTAAAATGTGCCATTAATGCGAGCGTAACATACATTCTGAAGCGCTGCACGAACTAATTCGGCTCTGCTGAAGCTCAGCCTGCATTGCCAGTCGTAACTGGAGCGAATTTTTCTCAAAGTTGGAAGCAGTTCGTTCTTTCGTTCACTGCTTCTAGCTCGCTTTTTGCTAGCGTTAACAAACTAGTCCCCTCTTTGTAGCAGCGGTTTTATATTTTTATACGATCTTCACACTTAAAAATGCTGTTAGCCTAGTTTGTTAATATGCGGTTGTACGTTACCTTCCACGACCTGCTTTCGGTAAAATCAAAGGAAAATTTAATATCCTTATTATGGGAGTAAACTTGGGTAAAATTTACTGCCGTGCTTATAATACCAATAAAGGACAATATTCAACTTTCTGGAAAAATGTACTGTGGATACGATCTGCATCAAATGTCTATCTCCTGAACAATATCTCGTACAATTAGTGAGATACTGGCCAAAACATCGATGCAGCAATTTGAACGATTAATTGTAAAGAAACTAAAGAATAAACCAGAAAAACATTAGATGACTGGATAGTACATCGAGTGAAGTTTTCAAAATCTCATCACTTCGGCTGCTCCCAGCAATGTCGATGTAGTTTTGGAATTTCTTTCGGAATTTGGGCATGGTCATTTGAACCATGTCCTGAGGGTGGAGATTTATTTCGTGAGTTATTGCTGCCCTAAGGTTTTCTATAATTGGCTTGGAAACATGTCGCGCTGGACTCCAAGTGAAGGTCGAAAAAGTATGAAATGTTGCACTAACTTGGGGTTATAGGCAATCAGGATCATGATTGGGGAGGAATTTGACAATCCTTGGAAAGAAAAGCTTTCAAGCATTTCATTGTAACCGGCCGAGATCGGTCACAAAATGTATTATTTTCGAAAATAAATATTTTATTTGTCGAAATCTCTCGTGGCTTGCCGGACAGGAACCGCAGATTACAAGAGTCGTTGGTGCTTTTGACAAGGATTACTGTCAGACCGGTTTTGTTAGACATTCCTGATCAATGGAAGTGCGCTTCACCAGTGCAGGTCAAAATGACTGCTCATAGAAGGTTTCTGTGTTAATGCTCTAGGCGTTTTTCCAAAAGAAATAACTGCTGCTTTCCTAATCTCTTTCATCAAAACTGGATTGAATCTGTTAGAAATATTGCGACAATGAAAATTGAACCTTTTGTTCAAGAATCTGAAGCTTATCGCGAGGAAAAAGTTTAAAAAATTTTTTGAAAAGCTTCTCGGCTAATAGTTGCAAACATAATACACAGTTATTGCTTGCTTGGTCGGTTTCTCTGTCACGCTCTTAAGGATGTTTAATGACCGCATCAGTGATATGAGTTTCACCAGTGCACAAATACAAAAACATTTCAAAAGCAGGCACTATTAGAGTGGATAAATTGGTTAGTCATCCACTTCTGTATGATTTAAATAAGGAAAATATCGATTCCCGTCATTTTTTACGAGTCGGATACACTAGTATTTCAACAAACTGCAACGTGGCTCCTTCATCTTTGCTTGGCTTTTAATTAGTGACATGACCCACAGAGGCACGGGTGAGCGGAAATGCTTACATGCTGCATATTTACCGATTCTTTATAGAATTTAGACTTCTCTTCACACGGTTCTCATTATTTAATGCTCATTCGTTGTTAAAATTCACTCATTTTGAGCTACGACATTGATCTTGCTTTGTGACAAGACGGTGACAACCGATACGTAAATTTCTCCTGGTGAGAAATACGCTGTTGTGATTCCCCTCGCGGGATGCAACTATTGTACAGTATCTATGGGAATTGACCCTCCCAGAGGGTTAGGTGCAAGGTCCCTAGCTGAAGGCTTGGAAGGTATTTTTTTATTGAAATAAAGTAGGTTTTTTAGTTATGTTCGGGACTTTTTTTCCTGTTCTCTACGGTCCTATTTTTCAGCATCCAGTACTTTCCTCTTCAGCTTTTACCTTGTTTCATAAACTTCTTTCAACCGTACTGTTTCTATGCGTATGGTGTGAGGGCACAACTCGAACATTGATTCAATATTTTCTAGCTTCTTATAAATATTTCCTTCTACCTCTCTTTGGAACATCATGGTTGTAGATAGAAAAGCATAAACTATCTTGTTTTGAATCAACATTTCACAGTAATTCAACACGTTGACTACGTTCGCACGGTTGCTACGGTTAATTTGGTTAGAAATGAAGTAGCAGAATTGAAAAACCGTTTTTACTACTCGATTACATTTTTATACTTTTCAAAACACATGATAACAATAGGTGTTCTATAACATTTTCTCGGTCAACATGAAGTTTAATGCGCTCACAGAAATTAGAAATTCTGTTTCAACGAATGGTCAATATCGGGTTTAATGCGCTCACGGAAATTAGGAATTCCGTTCCCAAGAATCACTTAAGGAACACATTTAAGAACGTTTTACACAAAGGACATTTTGCTCGCCGATGCGTAATTTTCGAATTATTCAACTTTGAAGTTATAGAAACGTCGTACACAAAAGTGAAGGAATGGACACGTAAATATGCTGTAATACGGTATTGACGTAGCGATGGGTGAGGCTAGGGTAGGTTATGTTAGGTTAGTTAAACTAACCTAAAATAACCTAAATCAACCTAAAATAGCTTACCTTAACTTACGCAAACCGAGACTGTTATTTTCTCGACAAGAAGTGGGCGTCTCCCGCCAGAAAAGTGGGCGTGACCCAACAATGCGGCGACTAAGCAGCCGACCATATAATGTTATTCCTATCTGAACGTAATCATTGTTACATCTCGAAAATAACGCATCAGCGAGCAGAATGTCATTCGTGTAAAACGTTATTAAATGTGTTCCTTTAGTGATTCTTTGGAACGGAATTCTTAATTTCCGTGAGCGCATTAAACCCGACATTGACCCAAAGAATCACTAAAGGAATACGTTTAAAAACGTTTTACACGAATTACATTCTGATCGCTGAGGCGTTATTTTCAAGATTTAACAATAATTACGTTCAGATAGCAATAACATTATGTAGTCGGTTGCTTAGTCGCCGCATTGTTGGGTCACGCCCACTTTTTGGCGGAAATAACAGCCTCGGTTTGGGTAAGTTAAGGTAAGCTATTTTAGGTTGATTTATGTGATTTTAGGTTATTTCATTTAACTAACCTAACATTACCTAACCTCACCCATCGCTACGTCAATACCGTATTACAGCATATTTACGTGTCCGTTCCTTCACTTTTATTTACTACGTTCCTATAACTTCAAAGTTGAATAATTCAAAAATAACGCATCAGCGAGTAGAATGTCATTCATGTAAAACGTTTTTAAATGTGTTCCTTTATTTATTCTTTGGAATAGAATTTTCAGTTTCCGTGAGCGCATTAAACTGCATATTGACCAATTTCTCTAGTGCGCTATGTATTTTAAATAAAAATAGTGAAATAATTGAAATGCTATTCATTCATACCGGTATGTAAATGAGTCATTTACCTAGTGGTACCCACATGTAGCAAATCAATATGTAGTTAATGTATTAATCTGATATATAAGCGTTTGATTAGGATATATCACTCGCACACGGTTCTGGACACAGTCTCGAATCGCAAACTTGGTCGATGGTTCCTTACACAGAAGTTGAATTTTTGTGGCCTTCATTTCATAATGCCAAACATTCCCAATTCAGCGATTGCCAACTCGTTTGATTCAACTTACAGAAGTTTCGCTCCCTAACTCCATGTCTCACCAAGAGAACGTTGAACCTTGCCACGGAGAGCGTGCCCGTGACAAGGCGGCGCTGACGAACTGATTTTCTTCCATCAAAGTTGGTGCGCAATTTGACTGATACCAAAGGTGAGCTCCAGGACACCTAAGCTCAAGAACTATGTATTTCAAAAACAGCCTCGGTTTGGAAAACTTGCAGCTTTGAATGCATGCAGTTTGGAAATCTTGTTAACAATATGCTACAATGCATGAAAATATGTAGTACCATTAACAAATATAATAATTCAATGGAGAGTGACTTCAAGAGATATAATTTTCAGAAATGTTTTTCTATTTAGAAACTGAAAATTTAACTTGAGCACTAATTTACAGACATTTTTCATTAGCGAAAATATCGCATGACAAAGAAGGGAAGAAGCATTAGAAAATGGTCAACCAATAACAAGAACCGATTCCAATTCGTGACTGAGACCGTATATCGTTATTATGCATAAAAAACACGATCTCGACATCATTTGAAAGTACTTGATTCAGTCAGCACATATCCATCAATTGAATAAATTTAACTCACCTTGACCTTCGTCCTCACTGATACTCCATTCAATTAATGTGGGGCACGCAGATCCAGACATACGAAAGTAAAAATACGGATGGGGTTTTTGCTCCGTTCCATTTTTAGAAAACTTTGTGCAAAGTTGGTGTATTCACTTTCGAGCTAGACGTTATTCTGCCCTCAGTTACGAAGTAATGGCTAAATAAACTATTTAGAGAACGGTCAAATCGCTAACTATAACATCATAGAACACTTTTCACGTAGGCAGAAAACGGCATGTCAATGGAGATCTAGAACAACAAATGAGATTTTAAGCCCGCATCAGTCCTTCTATATGATAGATTCCTTACTTGACTCCAATAAAAGATTTAAACTATTTGTCTAACCAAAGCCAGGTAAGCATGTCTGAAATTTCATCAAAGACTTAGTGAATCAAATAAAAATGATCGAGCTTCTCCATTTTGAATGTTTCTGTTTCAGAACCATTTTATTGCGTGAATCTTTCTTTCTTTTGTATCGTAAGAAACCTCTGCAGCGAAATGAATGACACAAAAATCAATGGAAAATGTTAACTACACACATTTGGGGCAAAAATGACTCGCTGATTCTCTGAGGTTGCATTGCAGCGTTAGGAAACCAAGGCATTCAGAAATCTTGCTCTGCGCGGGAGACTTTGATACAGCCTTCCAGCCCAGCGTTTTTATAAATATCGAAGCTTTTGTTAAAACTTTGAAAAGCCTTCCGGCAGTCGGGATGCGTTTAACAAGAGAATTTTTTTTGGGGGGGGAAATGTTTTGTATTGTTTTGCGTCTCGTCACCTTCTGCCCGCTCTAGCACCAGTAATTACAGCCTCCAGCATTGTTCGTGCATTTTTACCCTCAAACTTTTGGGGAAGAAAACTTTTTATCTCTAATTAATAACGAACGAAGAATCGCATTTCGCTCAAGGGAATTTTTCGAGCGGACATTTGTTTGAATTCAAAAACATTTTAGTAGATGACAAATGTTTTTTTTCAGTGAAAGTTTGCCCATAAATTGTGTTTAAGTAACTGTTTAGGTAAATTGTGTTTAGGTAACCCTAACAACATTAAATCTGTCATAGTGTTTCATGGTTGTGGACTCATCTGCCCAGCTTGAATACACATACCTCAGATACCCCATTTTTGTTGATGGTAAATAATATATGCTCAAATTTTCTCCAAACATACCTAGAAATTTCAAGTACTAAAATTTGTAAATCAAGTTTAAACCTTTGACGAATTGTTCCAGATCAACCTGCGGCCGGAATGAGCTCACCTGGGCGCGGCAGTCCATGCAATCCTTCTCTGGAAGCAGTTCTAACATAAATTGATTCCATTATAAAGACTCCAGAGGATTTATCTCTCTATGGGTTTTAAAAATCCTTCGTAAGACTGGGCTCTTGAAGTTTTTAATTCATTATGTAAAATTTTTTGGGGTAAATAATATTAGGTTTCACAACGCACCTGGCAATTTAGGGCTAATGACCGACATTGGCACAGTAACAAATTTTCCATTTGTAAATGAAACTATTTATTCCTCTATGAATCACATGTTGAAGTGATATTTTTTTTTTGTTCGTAGGTGAACTTCAAAGATGTTTAGAAACCATTCTCGATACCTGGAATTGAGAAAAAATTGGGTTGTCCAGGAGAGACGATATGACAAAACTTGAAGGCACTTGCTGGGAAATGAAACAACTTTTGAAATTTGCTCTGCGCCTTGCTGTTGACTTCCAAGCGCTCAATGAGGAGCACATCTTTCAACTAACATCCCGAAAAAAATTCTTTTCAACGTTAATGATTCAAACTCCCTCACTTCAAACATCTGAGTAGAAATTAAATTCATTATAGCTAACCCTCTTAGTCAACCAACCACGAAGTTTTAAATTTATTTAACATAACGTAATTCGCATTTACTTGACAATTTTCGAGAACAGAAATAACAAGAGTCTCAAAAATATTGCCTCCCGAGACAGATCATTCATTGAACACAATAAAATCTTTGCTCTGATTCTCCAAGATTTATCCGGGAGGATTTGCGGAATGGAAATTGCAGAGCGGCACCAGTTTTGATCTCCTCAGTCGACGCGCGCCGGCTCGGTACTCTACATCAAAACACTGCAACCCTGGAATAATCTTCTACTCCCGCGGGAGTCCGTCATTCCGGTCTCCGTTCGCTATCTTCAATTGTTTCTTTTCAGGTGTGACGCACTCAAGTGCACGGAAGCTTCAAAGTCCGCAAAACACAAGAGCCAGAAAACGAGTTCTGATATGTGAGAGAAACTTGGAAGATCTTTAAATCAAAATACCGAGAATATTAAAGTGGTATATGACGATTTAGACGCTGAATTTGATGATCATATCTTTTCAATTGCCTTTTCCTGTAAAGTTTCAAAATGTGAAATTCAGTTACAGCAATCTATTGTAGAATATAATGCAAATTAAAATAATGTATTTCGGTAACGATATTTATTCACATTCATGAGTTACGGAATCTAATGAATCTCTGGTCTCATAGATTAATTCATTGTGGAAAAAAAGGGGAAATTATATCAGTCGAATTCATTTAAAAAACACAGGCTATGAAGTATGTTCTGATAAATTTCTATGAATATCCGCAAGCTCGTATCTTACGAGATGCACACCCCATTCCAACCTACATTTATGAAAATATTTCATCAGTGGTTAGATGAACACGCAGTAAAAAGTTTACGATTGGTTAGATGCAGAGAATAAAAAGTTCAAGATTGGTTAGATGCACAGAATGAAAAGTTCAAGATTGGTCAGAAATTGAATAAAACGTCTTAGGTTGGTTAGATGCAGAGAATAAAAAATTCACGATTGGTCAGATGCAGAGAATAAAAAGTTCAGGATTGGTCAGATGCAGAAAATAAAAATGCAGGATTGGTCAGAAATTGACTAAAACGTTTTGGGTTGGTCAGATGCAGCGAATAATAAGTTCAAGATTGGTCAGAAACATAGAATAAAAAGCTCAACGTTCAAATTAGCAGTTACCCGATCAAGTAGTAATCACTTTCTTTGAAACTGATATATGTTAAGAACTGTTTGGAAAATGTTGCGATCAATGCAAATTTTATTGGAGCTAAAAATAATGAAAAATAGAAAATTAAAACGTTTGAACAAGTTTATAGCCTACGAAACAGCTTTATAGAAAGAGAGTTTAAAAACTAAACAAAATGACCAAAGCCACTCATTTCCAATCAGAAGAGTGACCCACATCTGCGCAGCGGGAGAGGATGAATGTGCCGTTGAATGGGACCATCAAACATTACCTGCAGCTGTATTTCCTCGGCAAGCCAATCTCGATCAAAAATTACTCTCCAGCCTTCGCTCGCTGATATCCACAACACAGCACTAGATATTTTTAGTACTTACCTGTACCACCGCAACATTGTTCCCTGCGAGCTGTCAAAAAATATCACAACGCGGAGTTCATATCCCAGCACAACTTCGCCGCTTTTCGTAAAGTCTCGCGAGGATCACTTCCATTTTTCGTCCTTCTGAATGCATGTAAGTGACGTCTGATGGACTCATAGCTGTCGGATTAGAGCACACGAAAGACTTAAATCGGCAGTTACCCCATTATGCTCTTTAAAAGAGAGTTTTTGAGCGGCTATTTGAGGTTTTTGAAGTTTGCACGCGACGGGTGTACTGCAGCACTACCCAGATACCTCGAAAGTCTTTCCCATTCTATATTCAGAGTTAACACGGTGACGGGTTCTAACTATGTGGCATTAAGCCCATGATCCAACATGATTAGTGCATGGAACGGAATGCTTGAGCCGTTAGCAAAACATAAATCAAGGTTAAAGTGAACTCTTTTAGGTAAAGCTAAGTCGAGCACCAACCCTCCAGCTGTTCCTCCTAATGAATAACGCTTTCTCTGTTTCGCCAATCAGGCGCTCGTAATTCGCACTCAGTTACTTCCGTTACAGCAAGCCACAGTCTAAATTTGCAGTGGGATAAAGTGCAAATTACGTTCATAATTTTATAATCAGAATAAATTATTCAAAAATTCACTTGAATTGACTGGTAGGTCGGCCAGGCAGACGGCAACGCCACATCGGAGAGCACTGCATTTTTGGCAGGATTTCTGGCTAGAAGGAGCGTCGCACGAATGATAAATTGGCTCAAATGGCATGATTTTTAGACGTTCAAAAATTTCAAGCCAGGGTTTTTTTGCGCCTGACTACACTGGATGTGCAAGGAACTCAAAACTATGAGTCGGTGCTTGGGAATTTCAGCAAAAAATATGCTTCATGTTCTTCGAAATACTTATGTTTGAACGTAAACACTGAGTTGTTCATACGCAAATTGAAACATTGTTTTGCCTAGATATTAATATACTGCACTCCATTTCATCAATAACTCACGTAATTCAAAACTTATTTCTACTAACATGGAAAATGGTGGACGTGACCAGCAGCGTTGTCCGCGCAGTTTGCTAGCAGTTTAATCAAGAAGCCGCTGAATAAATTGTAACTTTAAAGATTGTGTTTTTGTTTAGTTGGTTACGCGGGGAATATTTATGAAGTAGTTTACAAATATTTTATAAAAGGGTCTCATGTCATTGGAGGTAACTGCATTTTAAACGCATTTGCATCACATAAACTACATTAAAGAAAAAAATCGCCTGAGCTACACAAACACAGATGAATGAACAATGCTCACTTACTTACCTGAGTAAAAACAATAGGGAAGTGAGAAACGTGGAATCTCTTGCCGGTGCCTGAAATGATTTTGTTTCCTAATTTTGAAGTAAGCTTACATCTGGTGAGAAGTGTTTCGATGCTGAGCACGGAGGTGCACTTATTTTGCCCTAAATACTTCCTTAATATTAAATTAGATCATTAAGTATTTTAAGCATCTCTAACCACAATAAAGGTGTTCCTGAAAGAAAAAAAACGACATTTAATATAGAATCAATGAAATGGGGTTTTAAGCACAATGCGTCTCCCTAAGATAGAAAGAAGAAAGAAAAAAGAAGATAGGAAGAAATTAATGAAACAAGGTAAAAGTTAAAGAAGAAAGTAATGGGTGCCGAAAAAGGACGACGGTGAACCAGAAAAAAATGACCCGTAACAACTCTGAAAACCTGTTTTTTCACTCGGGACTTCATATCTTCCCCCTGAGAACGCTAATTTCTATTGATACAAAGTTGTCTCCTCGTGAGAGCAATAGTTACTGTATTCGTACGCAAATCGATACGAATAGTTGCTAAGCGTGCACAAGTTATGTTGCATATAAAATCTTTCCATTTAATTTAATTTTTATATATACTGCGTCCGTAATGCAGTTAATGCTGCAATTGTGGGTCTAAACTTCCTCCCATTACTCATTCAATGAATACAGGGGCAGTAAATGGGAAACCGGCCATTTCATGCTAGAATCTTGGCCTTACGTACAACTGCGGTACAGAGGCTTTAGTGTACCTTCACGAAAATCCCACCATATAGCATAATTTATCAATCGACTCGTTTCAATGACATGTACTGCGTTTCTTTTTAATGATACACACATTCATTGTTCAAATACACCATGATTAGCTAAAATTAGAAATTCTTTCACATCAATTTGACTTTTGCACAGTTGGAACTTTAAGCTAGCGTTGTGTTTACCAAAGCTTCAGAAAATATTTTGCAATTTTCCCTCCGAAATCGAAGCTTTCTGCATACATCACACTTCATTTTTTAGACGCCCGTTTGTAGTTTCGATTTGAAAATTACGAGTGGAGATATTCAGCCAATGAAAGATACTTTATTTTTCCAATCAGTGTCCCGCATCGCGAGCAAAGGTGTACTAGAAGAGCGCAAAAAGCTCGTTCACTCACAGAACTCGTAATATTTTTGGAGCCGCTAGTGCTATCTTGTGCAAACACAGTTGAGAATTCGTTGCCAGAAACGATGAAATTTCTCGCTCTTTTCTGAGGGCCTCGACTTTGGTAGGCTCGAAAACACTGCTGATGGCTGACTCATGTTTTTGAAAAGCGCGAGAGGATTGGGCAACAACTCGGCAGATTTACGCAATGCTCTTTCATGCTTCAAATGTGCTTCATTTTTCTGCCCAGAGATGATCCTCAGAAGCAATAACAAGTTGTGCACTTTTTCAAAAATAAACGAGCAAAACACACTTTCTATCTCAAACTACAAACTCAAAAAATTTTATTACGATTCTGAAGTCAAATCACCAGTTGTTTCTTGTTGACTGCTGTTCCTGACAGGCATTAAGAAGAATGTAGTTTTTATGGACAATATTTTTTGTTTACAGTTCACATCCAACTGTATTTTACAAGCGATAATTTACGTACTGTGCACGTCACAGGCTGTTCACAAAAACGCAGTAGCTCGGTCCTCTATATTATTTGTCAACAGTTCACACCCAACAGTATTTTACAAGCGAAAATTTACGTACTGTGCACGTCACAGGCTGTTCACAAAAACGCAGTAGCTCGGTCCTCGCATGGCTGAAAAGTGAGAACGTTACACTCCTCCTCCCCAATTATTTGTACACAAGCGGTGGAACTCAAGCCGCGTGTGCGAGCACATCCTGGCATACTCATACGCCACGCAGACTACCATTTAACATTCGAAAGTTAGGAGAAATTCCTGCAATTGCTAAAATGCTCTTTTGTTCCTCCACTTCAAATGCTTTGAGCGAATAACTTCGAAGCTTCCAGTATCCAAACATTAAACTTCGAATTTTGTATGAGCATTTACCACATCAAAGAAAATTATTCTGTATCCTTGAGCGTAACGAAAATTTGCTGGTCTTGACCAAAAACTGAAAAAAATGAGAAAACAAGAATACTGCAGATAAACGAAGACCGAGACGCCAAATAAAAATACTTATTTTTATTCGACGTTGATTGCCACCGCGAGAGAATACCTTACGAGACAAACAAAGGCAGGGAAGAATGCCTTTATACAAAATACTACAGAAAATATTCTAGAATGACGCAGGAAAGTAGATATTTTTCTTGCCCCTTGACAGCGATATTCAATTCAAGCGCAAACGGTGAAGACTGTGTGCCTGTAATGCGTCGGCCTTGTGGCGTAGGAATGATGAATTTCAATCATGGTTTGTTACACGAAACTCTGTTCCTTCGTCCACTGCCCTTGTCCCCACTGAGCGAGAGAAGCTGTAAGTTGAGTCTCTTTCAACTTTAAGTCTTCTGTAATTCCTTCCTTGAAAATAAAGTAGAAGTAGTGAGTGTGTTACATCAGGTCATTAATATTAATTTCATGTCTCACAAGATGGGAAGTTTGAGTTTGCGCTATTTTAAGACTAGGATCTTCTGAGTGCCACCTTCCAATGTTAAGTTACTGATGCAGTCGAATTTTGAATTTTCGATTCACCATTTCAGGCTTGTCGCCCTATGTGGGCGACAAGCTTATGTGGGCGGGTGGGTATGTGGACGTTCGTAATTAGCCAGAGATTTAAAATAACCCAAAAATAAGTAGTCAATGACGCTAAAATTGGCGACCTATTATATAAGTTCACGTCTCCGTTCTCGGAAATCAGTTATTCGATCAAAGTTTCCTCAAAAACATCGACCTAAAATAAAGTCGAAATTTCATAAAACAAGCTGCTTATGCAAGCTTTCCATCTAACTTGTGTCATCGACCTATTCCCGACTATACATTAACGTACATTATTTCAACCACGCTACTCTCCAAGAAGGAAATTCTCTCGTCCTACCCGTTTACTAGGGAAATTAGAATCAGCTACCAGTATGGAAAAATTATCTTGAACACTTACGTAGAGTTCAAGCTCGCTCGCTTTTACAGTACGCACGCTTACGCGCGAATGTACTCATGAATGTACATTTTTGTGCCCATGTGCAATAAACAGGGGAAATGTACGCTTTTGTGCATAACACACACATGTGTGCTGTATAGACTCCCTGAACCCACGCCTCGAAGTAGGTATTTTTGGACGGACATATTTTATGTGTCGCATCTGGAAGGATATTTCTGGAGAGATATTTTACGGTGCGTCGTATCTGGAAGGATGTTTTTAGAAGGATTTTTTATAGTACGTCGAATCCGAAAGAATATTTTTTGGTGCGTCGTATCTGGAAGGTTATTTTACGGAGCGTCGTATCTGGGAGGATATTTCTAGGGCATGTTATGGCGCACCGTATCTGGGAGGATATTTCTAGGGCATGTTATGGCGCACCGTATCTGGGAGGATATTTCTAGTGCATGTTATGGCGCACCGTATCTGGGAGGATATTTCTAGGGCATGTTATGGCGCACCGTATCTGGGAGGATATTTCTAGGGCATGTCATGGCGCACTGTATCTGGGAGGATATTTCCAGGGTGTTATGTTCTTCGTGCGTGTGTGATTCGAAGATATCATTTTATATTACAGCAAACTCAAATTCCTCCGTCCAGCCACCATCTTAATGATTTTCCTCGTTGTTAGAATTTAGATCGCATTTATAAGTCATTTTTTTCCGATGACGTATTTTTCTGGTTTTTTCTGATGTTCGATAATTGCAAAGGATTAAATAAACAGGCTTCCAAATTTGTTATTTAATATAGAAATGATGACTTGAAAATTAACGATGACTTCTGATTCAAATAGTTAACACAATCGATGGACAGGAATTTATCTATAATAAGCACATGTCGAGGTGAGGCCTCGTTACTGAATCAGTTAGCAAAACACATATTATCTAATACATAATGTGAATTTACG
>JACJUY010000931.1:148382-164411 GCA_014220935.1 Platorchestia sp. MABIK
GTGGGGTGTCATGGGGGTTAGCTTTCAAACGACGCTTCTCGACGTACTGAAGTAACCGTTGGCTGGAATATTCGTAGACGATGTTCGTAGAGCCGAGCAGATGCGGTTCGCATCGACGAGAATATATTTTTGATGGCGGTTCTTTTCGAAAGGTGATCGTTGGCCAAACGAACCCTTCTTCGTAACGTTTATTTAAACACGACGTAGGGTTGAAGAGTAAACCATTACAAATCATGTTATGGCGCACCGTACCTGAGAGGATATTTCTAGTGCATGTTATGGCGCACCGTATCTGAGAGGACATTTCTAGGACATGTCATGGCGCACCGTATCTGAGAGGACATTTCTAGGACATGTCATGGCGCACCGTATCTGAGAGGACATTTCTAGGACATGTCATGGCGCACCGTATCGCCAACTTGTGAACGATTTTATTTTGCAGCCCGCCACCAGCCTAGTCTGCCGAGGGAACGGACCTCTAAGCGAGGCAGTAGTGACAGGCACCTTGTCATATGAACAACACGTTTGTTCTACCAAAAAAATGTACGCGTGTGAGAGTAGGGAAGGCAGAAATCAGAAAAATCCAAGAAAAATCTGAAATGAAAATTACAGGGAAAAACTTTTGAAATGCACGCAAAAAATTCCTTCTAATCTATGAATTTAAACTATCTTAACAACGAATTATTTCTACGAACCCACGAAAATAAAAACAAAGCTTGCACAAACACGACACTGCCATCGATTAAGATAACTATGTCGTCTGCGTGACATGCAAATTTAACATCAAAACTGTGCATGCCGAAAATGCGAGAAAATACCCATGAGTAATATTTTACTTAATTCAACTTCGATCTTTTCGAAGGTTCAATCTTAAGTTCAAATTTCGTACCTGTTGAAAATATTAGAGTGTAATAATTAAAAAGTTTGGCACTACATTCATGCCTTTATTGAACTCAAGGCTTCAAAATCATCCGTTTCTATTTCCATGTATATATACGTACACTGTAAATGTTCGTGTAAATGTTCATAATTATTAACCCTTCGTAATTTTTTCCTATTGAACTGAAGAATTCAATTGCAAGCATTGGGCACAATCAGAAAACGGTATTATTTCGCGTGACGCGCATGCATTATCGTGTTATAGTGTCTTCAGTTTCACACGCAAATTTTTGACAGTCTCCACTTGAGACCCTGGTGGTTTCAAAATTGTTTGAACAATGAACACGATTCAAACAATTTATTTACCACAAGCTATACAGCAGTAGATTTTTTTCTTACGTCTGGTACAATTGACACGTTTGAGTAATAGCTGTTTTGAAAATTTATGTTCACGTCCACAAAAAGCGTAACTCGAGAGTACGGTCTTTTCAGGGTCTTGTTTGCGGTCGTAAGGAGAATTTTTCATGAGTGATCGTCAATTCCTTACTTTTCACCTATGGGTTCATAGAAGTACATCAAATTTTCTAACCAAACGCTTTTGAAATAATTTTTCAGAAAAGCGCTACAGACTAATTCGTCACACCTGCTAATCCAAACCATCCCTAAAGCCTGACTTCTGTCTTCAGCTCTGGATGCGTTTTACTAAGCATTTTGTCTGGGGCGCTGGCAGTGAGGTGAGACCCACTAATTTACGGTCCCGAGAACCATCAACATTATCACGATACTCCTTGTGGAACTGCATATTAAAAACACATTTCCTGGGCTTTGCATTAGGGAACTAAGATTATTTAGATAAAAAGGGTTAATTGGAGCAATTAATTTTGTCGTAATATGGCATAGTATCAAATCGGCGGTTTGAAGATGCTGATCTTCATCATCAAGTAGGAATAATAGAATAAACTTGCAACGAGTGAAGCAGCCGCGTGATGGAAGCTAAATACTTAAATTCCCACTGGACGTCCTATCTGCGTCCGATAACTTCCTAAAGGAAGATTTTACTCTATTAATAATTTCTAATAGAAGATATAACTTTATTTTCAGCTATGACTCTTATAATGAAGATGATCCCACGCAAATTATGCTCTTTTTATTGACCTGAGTTTATGAGTATTCATGCGGTCATTGTTCATAATGTTAACCTGTTCTCCATTCATTTCACGGTGCGAAGCAATAAACATGAAATAATAAATAAATGTAATCAGCAATAAATCGTGCAACATCTACAGAGGAAATTCAAACCCTCTCATACTCGTAGCAATAGAAGAAAAATGTTCAGCCAGGATTGTCTTGGCACTGGAGTGGAGAAAATAAGCCTAGTTATATCGTAATGGGCAAAGAAACAACGCAAGCTCGTCAGTCACGCGGCAGAGCAACGTAAACACAAGTTTACAGCAAGAAAAGAGTGAAGCGAGAATTTAGCACATGGTGGTCAGTGATGGGAACACAAGTAGAAAATAAATTGATCAGAATGACAAAAATTGCTAGGAGTAACGGATAAATACCAATACCTATGTGAAGATTTTGATAGTGTTGAATACCGCGGTACTTACAACACTACCAGCGGTAGATGAAATGCGGTTGCACTTTTTAGTACTCTTATCTAAGAAACGCTCGCTCCCCAATTTTCTATGAGCCCATGGAATGGATGTCAGTAAAACCTTTCAATGGGAAGGCATAAATGCTTAACGAAGATTGTTTTATCCAGCCTGTTCAGTAAAATACTTAAATGAAAAAGTTGTGGGAAGTGCAAGCAACTTCTGAAATAAACTTGTCAAATATTTCAGGCGACTGCAATGAAAATTAACGAAAGTTGTGCATGTTGTGTAGGAAATTTTATAAGATTAGTAAATTTTCCTCTAAATTGAACTCCTTTTAATTTGTGGATTTGCATTCAACTTATTCCAGCATTTTAGGTTCACCAATACTTAACGTCGTGATGCATGAGCATTAAATCATTTAACATTTATGAATATCGATTCCATGGAACAAAGAGCATATTCTCCGAATGAGACACTTCACATCATCCACTCACCTGCGAGCAGTAAAAATACGATGGAAATCCTGATGTATGTCTCCGTGCAGGATAATTTCGAAATAATTATTGATCCCGGCAAAATCATGTTTTTCTTGCGATTGTGTCACTCGCTCAACATGCACAGCAAAGCAACATTGTGTCCTTCACACACAGTTGAACTGTACATGTCCTCTCATTTCTGCATTTTTGAATTTCTGCAAAGAGTGACGGATCAAATTCAGGCACGTGCCATAGGGTCAGGAGCGACGCTTATCACAACCTCACTTGGTCACAGCCGCTGCCATACTGGCATCGTGTCTAGATTATCCTGCACTGTCCTTTGGAGACTTCGGTCACTCTCCACAGCACTGCTACTCAGCGCCATACTGTAGTAATGCCAGTGCATTAGGCAGCCGCACGCTGTCGTATTTCCGTATTTGAACTTTCAAAAAACGTCCGAAGTAGAAAACAGAGGTATATCACTTTTCAATATAATTTTAGGTTTGTGCTGTTGTATTTCTGTATTTGAACTTTCAGTAAGCTTCCAGAGTGGATAACACAGGTTCATCATTTTCGAACATGATTTAGGGTTGGGGTGTCTAGTTTCCGTTTTTAAATTTTCATTAAGCCTCCACAGGGGAAAACACAGGTTCATCATTTTCAAATATGATTTTAGGTTTCAATATAAACACTGGAATGTTGTCGGTTTAAGAGTAAGTCACTGGTTTCGTTCGTGAAACTTTAAGTTAGAATAAACCCCCAGTATTTCATTTAAGCTTATGATGCTTTACAAAATACCGCTGACAGGCAGAACAAAGTGAGAGCGTAGCTTCACGCTACAAAATCAAGAGGAAATTTTCCAATATACTGAGCATTGTGCTCCAGATTTATTTACAAATGAAATCACCTTGCATTTGTGTATTTTCACATGGTTACTAAAGAATTCACGGAAATAATTAAATTTTGCGCGGATGTCTTTGAAAGATTGTATGCCCTGTTTAACAGCGTTTTGATTCCGTTGATTTTGAATGGGTTAGAACCGAAGCTAAAAAAAACTAGTCTCCAATCCCGTACTTTTATACTTGCGTAGTATTGATCATACTTTGTATTTAACATAACTGATGATGGAGCTGGTCTCCGAAACGTTTTCGATTTTTTCATCCTTTCTTAATTTACAGTTTTTTCGCTTTTAAGTTTAATTGAATCTGCGAATTCAAACAAAGCAAACATCTGTTTCTCAATCAGTAGGACATTTCGCGGGAATTGACTCAAAACGCATATATGACCATACTTTGATTTAAAACGCTAATACTGCAATGCATTCATTTAGAAATCAAATTCTGTAAAATGTTAATTTAGTGCTCAAATACTACAATATTCTGATTTTTTTAAACGTAAATGCTGCAATACATTGAATATAGGACACGCAAATACTGCAATACATTGATATAATACGCTAATACTGTAATACATTGATATACTGCGCAAACAGTGCAATACATTGATAAAATAGGCTAATACTGCAATACATTGATAAGGTTCGCAAATACAGAAATGTCAACACATCGCCGTTTTAATTTTTTCAGAGCTGATCACACGACTCGTCACATTCGATAGCTCCACACCTGAATACAAAGCTGCATACATAACCAGACCAACTCGACCAGTCATGACCAGACAGACTCGACCAGTCATGTCCAGGCAGACTCGACCAGTCATGACCAGACAGACTCGACCAGTCATGTCCAGGCAGACTCGACCAGTCATGACCAGACAGACTCGACCAGTCACGACCAGACGGACTCGACCAGTCATGACCAGACAGACTCGACCAGTCATGACCAGACAGACTCGACCAGTCATGACCAGACAGACTCGACCAGTCATGACCAGACAGACTCGTCATTCGAGAAGGTGACACTTCACTCTTTGTAATTCTCAAGTGAGATGCTCCTATGAAAGCTACAATGTCTTCATGGCATTTTCTAACTTTAAATTCACCGCTGATTTAATTTGTTCTGGTTTTTAAAATCATTTGTGGATCAGTGCATCTCAAATAAGTTTTGATATTAAAAAGTAGGCCAGATGGCTCTTCGTATGATCTTAATATTTTGTCTCCATTTGAAATATTTTTTTAAAGTAAAACTATTTATTCAATTTGTATGTGTATATCAACAAAATTCTTTATTTTCAATACAGAGGTATGCACTTTCAATATTTTTGCCATATTTTTAATGGTGAATTTCCACTGATCAAAATTAAAACACACTGGGATGCGTTTTACCTTAAAAGTATTTGAATGTGATTAGGTGCAAAATCACTGATGCATGACCATCACCAGAGACTGTTAGCTGCCATCTGGCTTGTTGGTCAAATATTGAAAGATGAGTTTCATAGCAACTGCTCATAATCAGTGCTGAGAAGCTGTCACAAAGTTAGTTTCATCGCAACTGCTCGCACTCAGTGCTGAAAAACTGTCACAAAATTCGTTTCAAAACAACCATACACACTCAATGCTGAAAAACTGTCACAAAATTCATTTCATAACAACTACACATACTCAATGCTGAAAAACTGTCACAAAATTAGTTTCATAACACCTGCTTACACTCAGTGCTGAAAAACTGTCACAAAATTCATTTCATAACAACTACACATCCTCAGAACTGAAAAACCATCGCAAAATCCCGAGAGGGGCTGAGAGTAAGAGCCAGAGATCGCTCTCGCCAATTCTGCTAGCATTGTGTTCAACACAGCTCGTTAGCTGCAGAACAGAAGATGCCTATCATGTGAGCACACCTTTTTGAAAGCAAATGTGCAGTAGGTTTTACGAGGAATTACTATTCCCACAATGCTGAGGTTCATGGGCTCCTATTACGGGTAATATCTCGAATTTTAATGAAATCCCTGCAATTTATGTATAAAAAACGGGCATGAAGCACGAAAATATCAATCAATGAACGTACACAAATGTGTTCAGTTTATACATAGGTTTATAATAAAGAAAACATATTTATCGTCGAGTCAATAACTGCGGTGGTTCGATGAACAAGTGAGCAAATTTACATGAAGAATCTTTGTGATCGAATTAACGTGTGTTGAAAAATTTTATTCTCAGCTTTCGGTGCGATTTGTCTCAACTTTCGGTGCGATTAGTACCAAGTACAACCACCGAGGGATATTTTTTTGAAAATATTCAATTTTTATTCATATTAACGCATTGACGGTAATCTTCTCGTCTCGCAGTCCGCAGAAGTTAAAAACACTCGCACTTTTTTCTGGATTACTAAAGATCTCACCATTTTTAACTTCGCAGTGTTTTCCTGTTATGGAGCTACATATAACCACTGTTCCGCCACGTGTGTTTAAATTTGCATGCTATTATCATCTCTTGGAATCACAATTCCTTTATATTAATAAGAAGGAACAATTTTACAGGTTTTCTAACATACGCTGTACCTCTTGCGTCCAACATAAGTATCATCCTACCTAGAAGAACGCCATCATTACACCTGCACCTTCCTGAAGTTTTCATCTGAATGCATCATTTTCAGTTGCACTCCTCTGTATTTTCCTCCTCGGAGCGGAGGAAGGGGTATGCCACCAATAATTATTCAATGATCATCAATTATAAATGCACTTCCCTCCAGGCCGCTGCACACTCGAGCAAAACGAGTCCAATACAGGCGCACTTTCTGGCCGTGATTCTTCGCGCCTAGCTGCTTCCCCTTTCTGTTATTAACAATTAAAGTCTCATTTTCCTCAGAGGGTTCATCCTAACGCCGCCTCTGCACGAGTTTCAGAAAGCCGACATCAGTTTACAATGTCTGGCAGTGGGGAGTACAGAGCCAGCGCTCACGCTTGGCAGGGACCCTCAATGCTAAATGTTAAGCAAGTTTTCAGCGAGCGTTGAGCCCAGTGACCGTGGCGAAGGTATATGGCTGTTTTATTAAAATCGAGCTAATACATATCGCATCAGATTTTGAATTTCCTAATGCTCTATAATTCATTCCGGGAGGCAATGAAAGCCACCCTTTGTCTAGCCACCACCAATTGCATGCTCTTTCATTGAGTGAGAGGATTATAGGAAGTTCAGCCTTTTCCCAACGAGAAGAAACGTGGGGATGGTAATGCAGGATATCGAACCGACGACCCTTCATATGAAGGCGAGTGCTTCCAACCACTAGACCACAGTGACGATGCTAACACTTGAAAGGACGGCGGCAGTTTCTCAAGTTATTTTTTGTTTTACTTGAGTCAGGCAATTTGAACTCGCGTTAGCGACATAAGTTATTTCAAAGCGATGATTAAAGAATAAAACACCACAATGTTGTGAAAACAATGATTAAGCAAATTTAATGCTAGGAATTTAGAAATTAAGTGAATAAGAACGATGAATGGATAAAGTGCGACATATGAAGTATAATGAAAACAGTCACTAGCTGCAATACATTAATTATAGATCAATAATCATTGTTAAAACTGAGTTCATTATGCGCTCACCCGAGTCTTATGTGTAAAAATGATCCTCTTTTCCGAGTCAAGTAAAATAAATCTAATATTCAGTAAAACTATAGTGCAATCAAGTCGATGGAACTGACTACACTCACACATTAAGGAACACAATATCCCACATTTAATCTTCCATATCTTTTGAACCATCAGCATGAAATTAACGACTTAGCATTGTCTCCCAAGAGTACAATTGCAAGACAAAAGCCTGCTCGTAAGTGACCATTTAAGGCTTAATCTTGAATGTCGCTGAAAGTAGGAGTAGAGGGAGACTCCTACGAGACCTGCAGCGCGCCAACTGGCTGTGTCTACTGAATATTGATGAGCTCTTCTGATATTAAACAGCTCGAGGTCTTATTGCCGCTGAGCTGCGCGTATTAGCGCTGCCATGTCAATAGAATAAAGCTGCCGGCGTGTGATGATGAACCTCGGCCTGACTGCAGCGTGACGACTTCGTGAGGAGACGCGCGTTTAATGGAGCCCTCGAGGGGCTTGTGTGTCGGCCCGTGGCAGTGGCAATGTTAGGGCTTATGCAATAGGAAGGTAACGTGAGGGTTTTTGTAGCATAAAGGTAATGTTAGGACTTTTTCAACAGTGAGGTATGGTTAAGGCTTTTGCAGCAGGAAGGTAATGTTAAGGCTTTCACAAACAGGAAGGTAACGTTGAGGCTTTTACAACAAGAAGGTAATGTTAGCGCTTTGCAACAGGAATGTCACGTTAAGGCTTCTGCAACAGGAAGGTAACGTTGAGGCTTTTGCACCAGGAAGGTAATGTGAGGGCTTTTGCAATTGGAAGGTTACGTCAAGGCTTTTGCTGAAAGAAGGTTTAACCTAAGGCGCATCCACGGCTGGAGGGAATAATACAAAAGCCTTTTAGCACAGGAGATTATAATATTTGGCTTTTCGAAACTTGATGAAATGATACAAGATCTGTTCAATGGAAATTAATAACATAAACCTCTCCAAAAGATGGAGGAATAACGTCAAGCCCTTTAGAACCGGTAACAAATTTTGGACATGATCTTGCGAGCCCGGTAGCAACAGAGAACAGTGAAACTTGTAAAATGACGAAGGAATGATAGGATCTTATCAGACGCCCAAGTTACAAATTTATAAATTTTATACGGCGGATATTGATATCATTTGAAGTACATTTAAGAACTTGCAAGTATATGTAAAACCTTCTACAAAAGCGGAAATAATTTCAGCCTGTATAGTCACCAATCAGCAGAAAGTTATTATTCAGTAGAATGGAAAGCAATATCTGAGCTCAGAATCAAAAAGCGGCTATACTTTCACTCTCATTAGGATGAGATATGCATGAGTTCATGGCAGAATGAGGAGCTCGTGCGAAGCTTTGATTGTTTTCAGTACGCAAGTACAAAAAAAAATTTTCCAAACCTTTGCTTCAAAGTTTGAAAAATATTTCTATAAACGTTTTGATCGCCATTAGATAAGGTTTTCTGCTTAGTACTCAATTACTCAAAAACTCCTATCCTCCCATTGAAGATGTGCTGTCTATGAGCTCAATTGAAATAAATGTATAATTGAAAAGTTTTCCTATAAATATCGTGTCTCAACCAAGGGAGATCAAACGCTCAGAACCATTGAGTGCAGTTTCGACATCACGTGTTCTACTGCCAACGCATGGAGAATATCATACTTAGGTCCCGACTAAAAAACGAGTTGAAAACACGCCGATCTCTGGCAAATTTTCCCCAGATTGCAGTTCTTTGTGCGCCTAAATGGACTTAAATATTAGCTCGTCAGGTCATCGCTCAGGCTAATGACGTCCGGCCGGCCTCCTGCTCCCAAGCATCGATCCAAGAAATTTGACTCCAGTTGTAAGCCTGAGAGACGTGCAATTTTTTAACGTAATTTTCATCAAATGCAGCACTTCCTCTCTAGCAAGTTGCTGAGGCGTGTGCGCAGTTAAGCACGTCATTTGGAGTAGGATATATCGTGGAGAAAATATCGGATTTTTTGTTTATGACATTGATTACAATACTAAATGTTAGCAGAGCATCTCAAGGTTGACTAAACTTACTCAAATTGTATAGGCACTTGCGTGATTTTATTAGTTCTTTTCTTCATTTGGCAGCTCACAGCATCAGTTGCGCCTGACTACAGATGAGCGTTCAATTCAAATTATGCGTGATGAGATCAGTGCACTTGACTAAAGGTTGGAATGGAGCCTCTGAATTTATTGACTTCACATAGATTTATGGGTCGAAATTTCCGGCATGGCAATCCGTCAGAAATGCAATGTTGCAGCAATGTTTTACCATTTATGTAATTATTCGTGATGTTCCATCACTGAGCCGATTTTGCAGCGCTGTTTACTAATTTGATCAATCCTAAATTAAAGCTCAAATTGTGTCACCGTAGGTGAATTGGGGCAGATAATCCGAGTACTTACAAAATTACACAAGCAGATCAATAGGAATAGAATCTACCATTCGTGGTCATTTTTTAGAATTAAAATCAATGTTCATCAACAAGCCTCATGGTAAATAATAATACGTAACTTGCAATATTGCGACTGAAGAGCAATGATGGAAAAGTCCTGAATGAGACAATCGATGTTTGATATAAATGCTGCTTCATTCTGGAAAAATGCACACCGGTGTTCCATGTTACGAAATAAATGCAGCAACCCAACCAACTCTACGTCACAATATGATAATACAATGAATCTACTAAAAGCTCTCTCCATCACCTCCACTGATCATTGAATAACTTAGCTCTTTTGTTGAGGTCAGGGCTGCTGCGTCGCTGTGAATGTTGTATAATTCATTACCCTGTTTTCAAAAAGGGTAAAAATACCATGTTTCACATTACAAATTACTTCAAGACTCTGTTTCTTGAGTGCAAACTCCATCAGGGCTTATTCTCAACCTCATTGCGAATTGAAGAAGAAAACGTATTTCAATGTTGATCTCGGCCTCCATCAGTGCACCATCACACAGCGATGTGTTCATGGCTTCAAAAAAACGCCAGCGATGCTCCCTCTTCTCCTTCGCGAATAATTCATCCTCCTAACGAATAAGGATTTTAAAATTAAATTCCAGGAGCTTGCGGTATCCGTAGTAATCCGGAGACGGAACGCGGGGTCACGTCTGACCAGTTAAGCTTATGTTTTCCGTCATGCCGTATAAATGTGCACTATATTCCTGAACGTAATCCTGGAACCTAAATCCGCTTCATTTCCTCGCAGCGAGAGTAGGATTGGAACCTTTCACATGGTATTAGAATGCATAGCGCGTTGTCATGGGGCCCTGCATGAAGGGTAGAAAATTGTAGACTGCAATTGAGAGATTGTCTTGCGTCTTAAGGTGATAAAATGTAAAGCTTCAGTAGGACTGCGTATGTCGCAGTAATTGGAACTAGGTTTGTAAAGGATGTTTCATGTTAGCCAATACCATTTCCTTTGTCTTCCATGACTTTTGTGCAATGGCTTTTTATTTGAAAGTTATGGTTTTAAACATATAAAATTTGCCTCGTGATCATCTGACTCACTGGAGGCGTTAATTTAAGCCAACGGTTTCCAGTTTGCAAAATTTATTTTTTAACATTACTGCTTAAGTGACGAAAAAATCAGAAACAGATTTTCAGGCACATGCATATGAAGAACAACACACATCGAGTTCTTTCCTCGAGTTCTTTCGAGAAAAGAAAAAACCGTGTTTGCCCAATATTTGTCGTTTATTTCTAGCTCGTGCATCGTTAGGGAGCGAAAACCTGTTCAAAACCTATCCTACACTAGCCTAATTTAACTGAAAGTAAGTAGATGTTTCTGGTAACAGTCAGACGGAATTGATTTTACATTTTAAACGAATCACATCCATCTGTTAGGTACGAAACAATGTATAGTGCCTGTTGAACGCGGCATTCGGTGCAGTGATGGATTAAACACCTCACGTTTTTCTTTTGTCATCCGCTCTTTTTAATGAACGGTCGAAAGGTATTTCAGATCGCATGTCATAGTATACGCGCTTGAGTAAGTTGAATTTTGTATCTCTACTGCGGACCTCATGTAATGTTGTTTTTTAGGGCTGCAGAAGGATAAACAGCGAGTGACGTCTCTCATAATTATTTTTATGAGACGGGCTAAACAGCCAAGCATGAGTTAAAACGCTTAGTAAATATATGTTTATATATTTGTCAATTAGATAAAGAGCAGCTACAAGGAAAATCGTCTTTTATTACGCACGAAAGATAATTTAAATTTTATACAGCTATTTTCTATTAGAAACGGGCCTCCTGACGAAAATTTCGGATTACAAATTCTAAAAACTGCACGATTGTTTTGAACACAACCTGAACCCATTACAGGGTGTCCAAGAACTTCTTATCAGCAGCTCCAGCTCTGGTGTAGCAGATTGAAAGAATTCGACCGAAAAGTTTTCGTTGGCTCACAACAAAGTCCATTAAAAGTAGAGAACGGAGTTCCACGAAGTGCGCCTAGCAGCCTGGTGTTCTAAAGGCTGGACACTATTAGTTTATTGAAGGGCTGAAATATTGCGTCCGTCAGCGGAATATTGATGACGACCGCCCGGGATAATGGCAGCTGAGACCGCTAAGAGGAGCTCGAGCAGCGTTCGCATCGGACTTCCTCAGGTTTTGGATCAGTCGCAGAATGAGACATCTCAGACAGGAGAAAATGAGGGGTTTAGTGTGGTCTCTGGATTTGACATCTCGCACAATAGGGCTGAAGTTCTCGGTGGCAGCGTCTACATCTGCGCCAGAAAAAGAATCCTAGACTTTAGAAAATATGAAAACTTGACCATTACCTCTAGCTTAGTTACAGACAAGAGTATGCGTTGCGTATGCAATAAACAAATGAACAATAACATCACAGGCCAAAAAATGTAGCCTTACTTTTCGAATAGGGAATTTGGGCGATAACGATTCGTATAATTAATTCTCTTTGATTATCGTATGATTATAGACGTTGACAGCAAAGCTGAGATAAATTTTGTTTCACAACACTGACTTTGGATGATTAAATTTACACACGGGATGATGCTGATAGCAAAATGTAATCTATACCAGGTGTTAAAAAAGAACCGGACAAACTTTGACGCCCGGTAAGGACGTGCGAAGCAAACACTCTTTCACGAATACCAAATATTTAAAAACTTCTTAGCTTTCAAAATACAAAGGATGAAAGTTTTAATTTTCTGGCCCAGTTTGTCATGTTTTCGTGTTTCTAAAAGAAAAATTTCAAATTAAATGTAACCTTTCAATTTGGAAACGCTCGAGTGCATAGTGCTTACGAATCAGTTCACGCTATGACAAAATGTTGACACCGTGGAACGCTTATCAACTAAAGGAACGACGAATATCCTTATGTTCCCGAGATTTTCCTTTGGTTGGCAGGAAGAAGGCTCTATTTAACATGGAATTGAAGGTTTGAGGAATCTATACACGTAGTGTGTTCCTACACCGAGCACTTAAAAACACTAAAATTTAAATAAATTTATTGCAAAAGATATATACTATTTTTTCTGTTTATTGTTATTTCTCGGCACCTCAAACTCTCTAACCCAACTTGGGTTAGAGAGTTTGAGGTGCCGAGAAATAACAATAAACAGAAAAAATATAGTCCGTGAATAAAAAGCCAATGCATTCTATTTCAACAAAAATAAGGCCCACAAAACCTTCACTTCGGGACCTCACATCTCCCTCCTGGGAATGCTTATCCACATAGAATAGTTGTATTTTCCTGAGGGGAATTGGTTGCCCTTTTAAAGCGTGTTTTTCATCTTGAAGGGGACTAAATTCTCGCAACATTTTCAAGTAAGTGGCTCGACTTATTCAATTCATAAATAAAAGTTCAAGCACGCCAGAGCTGCGATCATATATGGGGTTAATAGAACATCGTTTTTCTAAAATGCCAGCAATATCATTACACAATGAGGCAATTTTTCATACCTGCTTTTTGTGATACTGAAAACTGAATAACCTACTATTATTTATCCCTAATTTCGTGGCTGATTTTGAAAATAAAATAATTAGATTTGCGCTTACAATTACCCCAGAAAAAATGAAGAGTTATGCGCGTTACCTTTTTGAATTAAAAGTATTGAATAATAAATATCATTTCGCGAACGGATTTGAACATTTATGCACTGAAATGACTGGAAGGCGCTTTTCGCTGTAGATTTAATGGTAGAAAGAAAAATACTTAGGTTGTCTTAACGATTTTTGGTCAACTAGGCCTCTCATCGTGAAGAAGACTGTGGAGTCCGGCAATAAAATGGCCGTGACATGGTCCGTTCCTTTGATAACATGACGAACTTATTAAATATGAACAGCTTTGAGCGTTCACTGGAGACAGAAACCGATAGTAGCTTTTATTTGAAGATATGTTATGTTCGGAGAAATTTGTGTATAGAAATAAAATTCGGTAACAGCATCCACGCGAAGTAGAATTTTATCAAATTTTTTCACAATATGCGCAATAGAATCGGTGTAGCTCTGCGCTAACTCCGAGACTTGATAAATAAATTATTTAAGACCATGTTATTTAATTAAGAGAACCTTCAAATATCCCATATTTTACTTAATTATATCCGGTAGAACAAAGATATACGAGAAATTCCAAACCTCTCAACACTATTCATATTATTTACACATACAGTAGCACATTTAAATGATTGATTCACAGTATTCTTCAATTTAACCAAGAAATTTATAGCCTGTAAAAGATGCGTTTGCTAATAACTGTTCTCATGAGTGAGTTTAGATCTTGTTCAACAGACGGACCATTATACCTTATTGCACCTATTCGTTACACCTATTTGCCTCAACATCAGTTTTCTAACTTAAATGCTATAAAGCGTTGTGCTCCCCATCTGCTCTTATGAAATCTAAGCATGAAATAACAAAAGTTCTTCAGGTCTTCCCATTACTAGTCTCGCGAGGTCACTGCTGACAAATCCTTCAATTACGCGGTATTTCAGGAATTTTAGCTTACTCTTAGAAGCATCTCTTCTGCGAGATAGTCCAGGCCATTGATTCTAAATTATTTCTCCAACGTAGAACACAAACTTTTTCTTTGACATTTGAAAACCCATTCATCTTTGAAAATCATTTCAAATAGTTTCAAGCCGAAATCACTGATCGAAGATTTTTTAGAAACTGGTAAAATTTTTAAAAGAATAAATGTTATTCCGCGTGTGAGCTTTCCTTGAGAATTGTAGAATCCCTTGTCTACCAATGAAGTACGACATTTGCATGCCTATTTGCAGTAACATTTCATTATTTAACGGTCATTGTCTGTACTTTTATTTTGGTGACGTAACGAAGCAAATTTTGAAGAAAGATAGCAAAGATACAGGAGTGTTTATGTTGGTTCCTGAACAAAGAATAAAAAAAATTACCCCCTACGTATATCAGATTATGTTTGGAATCAAATAATAAAACAAAAATCCAACAGAAAGTGCACTCTGATGAGTATCATTAAACTAACGAGTTAATTCGCACAAATGTAGCTTTGCAATGAACACCTGGAACAAAGGAGCGTTCCCATAAAACTTGAAATGCGTCTCACCATATTCTCAAGAAGCTAACCGCTGCTAAACTTCTTAAAGGTGAACACTGATGTGCGAAGTCAGAAAATGCACTGGACAGAAAGACGAACTGTTCGGACTGATGGTTGTGAAAAAGCTTTGAGGGGACCGAAGGATAGTGAAAAGGGAAAAAAGAGAGGTTGGATTTTATGTCAGTGAAAACAAGTAGCAATTCTTCCCTGCAAATGAGTGAGTAAATACGGAATCGCATGGTATTGGAGGATATGGTATACGGGGTTAAATATACCGCAATGAAATCGAAAATACGAACGTAAAAAGATGAATATGAACATAACAAGTACAAGCTGCAGCGAAGCAAAAAAGAAAACAGGGAATGAGCGTACGCTGCAAATGCATTAGAGCTCAACCTATTTTATACGTCGATGAGTTACAAAATAACCACTGGAAGTGTATTTTCTTATTTGAAAACTTTCATCTCAATCATAAATCCACTTTTGTCTCCTTGAATTCATTGCTGTAATTATATCTAATAATAAAATGTATGGAATCATGAGGTTTAATTGCTCTTAAAGGTTGCTTCCTTTGATTAAATTATTTTTTATACATACTTATTACATTAAAAGGTTAGTTTTGCTGTAAGTCGTTTAAAAAGAGTGGAAAATATTCAAATGTTTTAATATAAATCATGAATGATCGTAATGCATTATACTTCTCGCTATAATTGATATTATCAAAACAAGTGAAATGTTACGGTGAAAATGACTGGAAGGAAATGACGGGATGTTGGTGCCCAGTCTTACACGGGATGTTGGTGTTCAGTTGCACGGGATGTTGGTGCTCAGTCCTGCACGGGATGTTGGTGCTCAGTCCTGCACGGGACGTTGGTGTTCAGTCCTGCACGGGATGTTGGTGCTCAGTCCTGCACGGGACGTTGGTGTTCAGTTGCACGGGATGTTGGTGCTCAGTCCAGCACGGGATGTTGGTGCTCAGTCCTGCATAGGATGTTGGTGCTCAGTTGTACGGGATG
>JACJUY010000932.1:0-26307 GCA_014220935.1 Platorchestia sp. MABIK
CCTGACAGAGGGTATCTCATCCTCCTGACAGAGGGTATCTCATCCTCCTGACAGAGGGCATCTCATCCTCCTGACAGAGGGTATCTCATCCTCCTGACAGAGGGTATCTCATCCTCCTGACAGAAGGTATCTCATCCTCCTGAACAAAGGGCAAGTCATCCTTTGACAGAAGACATTTCACCCTAAAACCTTCCTCACAGAACATGTCCCCCCACACGAGAGATAACATGCCACCTCTAGTGTGGCTCCTGATGGAGAACTTGTCACATTGTGCCTCTCTTCACATAGGAGATTAAGACCATTAACTCTTGTAAATTCTTCAAGGAGCTTCAGAGCTTCTGTGATGAAATTTCTAAAATGCGCTATTTTTAAAATTGCAGTTAAAGTTATTGTTCCACTAGCTCGCAACATAGCATGTTGAGTGGGATTTAAAAATTTTAACCATGAACTGTTTCAATATGAAATATCTTTTCATCTTGCTCCAAGTAATAAAAAACTTGAAAGCATTTGGTACAATTTAGCTCAGACATTTTAAAGAGCAGTTTATAAATTCAACAACTGATAAAAATGGCAATGAAATTTTTTAATAACGTTTCTAATACTAATGGCATTTTTTAACATTGTGTCTTATTATCAGACAATATCCTGCCATCTCTTGTGAAGCAAAGCTTATAAATTCAAACAAAATTAATTTAAATTACAAGAAAAAATGACTTGAGTAAGCATGCAAAATGTGTATATGTTGCTGATTTTAAATATGTACTTGACTTCATTTGCTCAGTTTCAAGTCTACTATAAAAAAATAATTTCAGTTCCCAACCTAAACTCAAAACTGTTCTTTCACAGTTACTCAATTTATACAGTTTAAACCATTAGTAAAGCAAGTTTTATTTTTTAGCTTTACAATGTAATTCTTTATAGGTACAAACAATACAATCTAATAAAATAGTTGGAAATCCAAATTGATGCTAGACACAACTTAAACAATTTTCAAGCATAGAAGAACTTCCACAACTCTCTGATAGGTGATAAACAGCAACTTTTATGCTTTCATAATCACAGTTGTTCCAAAGCAACATTATGAAACAATAAAAAATAAAGGAACAATGAACATTTATTAGTAAATATTTTAGAATTCAGTCTCCATCATTAGTGCTAGAAAAAACAGTGTCAGCATGTATTGTAATGCACTCACAGAAATTAAAAATTCCATTCCCATGAATAACTAAAGGAACACAAAAACGTTTTCCACGAATGACATTCTGCTTGCTGATGTGTTATTTTAGAGATATAACAATAATTACGTTCAGATGGGAATAACACTGTATAGTCAGTTGCTTGGTCGCCGCAGTGTTGGGCCACGCCCACTTTTCTGGCGGGACACGCCTAATTTTTGGCAGGAGAATACAGCATTAGTTTGGGTAAATTAAAATAAGCTATTTTAAGTTGATTTATGTTATTTTAGGCTAGTTTATTTAACTAAACTAATATTACCTAACATAACCCCATCCATCGTTACGTCAATACCGTATTACAGCATATTTAAGTGTCCGTTCCTTCATTTTTATATACAACGTTCCTTTAACTTCAAAGTTGAATAATTCAAAAATTACGCATCAGCAAGCTAAATGTCATTTATGTAAAACGTTTTTAAATGTGTTCCTTTTGTGATTCTTTGGAACGAAATTTTTAATTTCTGTGAGCTCATTAAAAAACATTTTGACCAAAGACAAATAAGAAAATACAAATAACTATACCTAAAATAATAAAGTCAGCAATAAAAACTGTAAACACATTTCACAAGAACCTTAACTACCTATATACAAAATACCATACACTAAACTTCAAACTACTGATCCTGCATATGAGCAGCTAAAATGCATCCATACATACATGCACAAATCCATACTCTGGCAAGCATTTCAAAATTTACTAAGAGCAATTATAAAATCAGGTTGCATTATTTTAAAGAAGTTGATGATTTAATATATTCAAAGATCCAATTAATTATTTGCTTTACCAAGTATTGAAAAATTAGAAATTATGAAGGGATGATTAGAACCATTATCTTGGTCTCTAATAATAGTGGATTTCAAGGGACATGCAAATGTTCTATGAGAAAATCCTCAACATCATTGTGATCATTTTAGAATAATTGTATACATTGAATTACATTCAATAAAAATAATCATTTAAATAGTGAATCCAGTCCAACCAGATTATTCATGGCCTACATTCTAAACTTTGGAAATGTTGGCTTGAGTGTGTATTTTGGAGTTTGTGTATTCATCTAGATTTTATCATCAGTGCTGAAAAAATAAGAAAATACAGAGATCAATATAAAAAAATTTAAGTGACAGTTTTGTTGGATTAAATATTTCATTGCAATTGTTCATGTTATCCATATTAGCAGCATAAGCTGTGAGAATGTTTTCAGAATTTTTCAAATAACCCTTATATCCCAATATGGAATTTTTGCACTGATGTTTAAACAATAGTTTTCTGCAATTAGCTATAATTTACAAGCATGAACACCTTTTGGCTGCTGATATGTAAGATCAGAAGTTTGATATTTAGTGGGCAGAGTTTAAACTTAGTTCAGGTTTTTCTGAAAGAACCTCTTTGTAATTTTTATTTCTCACTTCAATATTTTATGTATTGCTCTATAAACTTCTCTCTTATTTTTCCAGCACTGATGAAGGAACCTATGAATTTTTAAATATTTACAAATGAAAATTTACCACAACATTAGATTTTCTTTTTAATGATTCCTGCAAATGAGATTCGCTAAAAGTTGCTTAATTAAATTATTTTAAACACAAAATCTTTTCTTCATAACCACCATTGTACAGTTTGCACAAAAATGATTATCCTGATTTCAAGTATCAATGATAAAATCTAATTCAATCATGTTTATTGAAATGCATTCATAAGAAATAAAAGATCATAAAAAACCCAAGCAGAAATTTTTGAAAGTATCATGTCTACATGTCAATAATATTTAGAATTAGTAGATGTATTTTCCAGCACACCCTTCTTTAACAAATATAAACAAGTCGTGTCAGGACTTCAGATTGATGTAAATTAAGTAAAACATTAGCTCCGAAGGACCAAAGACTCCAAATTCAGGGTCATAAAAAAATTGTTGTTTCTTTGCGCTCTGGTATTGACACCTTTAAAACGTATCCAAACTGTCTCATATTGGTTTTAGGAGAAGTTAGGTTGAATAATTCACTACAATTGTTTACTTAGATGGTAGACCATAGCAAGTAAACCCCACAAGCCGCGTAGGCTGCAAAAACCTTTACAGAATTTCGCACATGGCCCTTAATTTTGTGACAATGTACTTTTTACACTTAATTTGCTTTAAAGAACAGTTCATTGGCGTATGCTAATATTTCTACATTTGCGATTGAACTGGATGCAATATCTTTTAGCGACTTCAATGTTAACGCACCAACCTACTGCGTGTCTGTGGCGCCCACACACTAACAACTACATTGTATGATCGATAACTACAAAAAATATGTTTCCGATGTCAAAAAGAGAATTACTGCAAAACTAATCCTGCAGTTGTTCTTTTAAAAATTACTGTGGTCTTTTCCGATATTAGAGCAATTACCAAAACAGCTTGATATAACGACAAGTTCAATGAATGGAAGATTTATCAACCAAGTGCAGAGGTCCTTGCACTGTATCCTTATATGTATTGTTGAAACAGCTCTGTAGGAAGTATTGAAAACATTTTCACATAACAGGCAATGTTCCAAGTTAGCCCTTAGTAACTCGGAGTTTTTTTCCAAGCAGGAAATAAGCGTAACAGAATTTAGACAATGATGACCCTGCAAAGCTTGATCCAAGTGCGGCCCTCTCTGCATGTTCACCATTGTCTGTGCAGCCACTCATGAGAAAAATGAAACATAGAAAATGAGTGGAGGAAAATAGAGAATAAAATCTCCAACTCCTTGAGCTGCACTTTAATAACTCATTCTATCCCACAAGTTAAGAAGCTGATAAAAACATTAATTGAGTTCAATTGTAAAAAAAAACAGTATATTTCAAATAAAGTTCAAACATGAAATGTGGAAACATGGGTTTTTGAAATACCTCAACTTTAACATCCTTAATTCATAATAACACATTGATATCGCAATGTCCATGTAAAATGTTGAAACAAAAAATGTTGACAGAGAGCTCAATAAAAATGAGTTCCCATCCTTTCGTAATCTAATTTTGACAGTGCATTTTAAAATAAGGAACTAAGAGAACACAAGCCTCGTAACGCTTAGTTGAAAAATACATTCGTTTGTGCGTACTGATATTGGAATATAAACGAACATCGCATTCAAATACCTTAACTTGGAGATCCTTCATTGCAGTGGTGGGCACGATAACGAAAAAATGTTATCGCGATAACAGATAAATCGATAACGAAAACCTTTTCGGCAATAACCGACAATCGATAATTATTGGCGAAAAATTTATCGCCGATAATCGATAACCGATAAATCCAAAATTCCGCTACTATAGCGATAACGATATTGGTATTTTAAAGTAGAAAAACGAAATTTTTTTTTAATCTCTATCTTAGATCTTAAAGCCAAAATTACCCTGTAAAAAAAGTGGCAAAAAAAGCCAAGATTGTCTAGATTGTGAATAACACTTAGAATTATACGCCAACATCAATAATACCACAAAAATGGCCACTGGTTAGTGGTTACCTCCCTATCACTGTCACTAAGTTCCTCTTTATCACTCATATCATCAATTAATTAATATAATGCAAGTTTGACCTGAAACAAAACGGACTTAAATGCACATCCAACGATCAGAGGCTGAATACGTGTTGTCACGGTCTCACCCACAGGGTTGCCAAGTGTCCCAGTCCACATGAGGCCACACTTTTGATCAAAAAGGCCACAAAAGAGGCCAACCTTATTACACCATAACACGTACATCCTACATGTATATATATAGTTCCTGTCCCGAACTCGTCCCGCCCCGTCATGTCGAATCCCAATGGGAAAAACTAAAATTATCGATTATCGATAGTTTGGAACCAAAAGTATCGGCGATACCGATAAATCGATAACTCGCAAAAAAATTATCGGATAACCGATAACCCGGAATCGTTATCGCGATAAACTATCGCGATAAATTATCGCGATAACGTCCAGCTTTGCTTAATTCCTATTCATGCATGGTTTTCGTAATACCCAAGTTTATTGTTGAAACAAATTATTCGGATCCTTAATTGCTAACCATACATTGTTATCGTAGTACCCATGTTAAATGTCGAAACTTGATTCGGAGAAAAGCACAAAAAATACGCTTTTCTTCGTTGTGGTAGTTGGATTTTGGTAATGCATTTAAATACAAGTGACTAAGAAAACATAATCCATGTTACGCATTACTGAAAGCCCTCTCGTTAGTGCGTACTCGTATTGAAATATGAGCATACGAACATAGGAACTAGTGATACGAGCATGAGGAATTGATGCTAAAAGTAAAATGGTAAGATTTGAATTACTTTGCGTTTAAAACTAAGAGGTCGACAGTCGGAATTTGGGACAATTTTTCACACTAACGCATCAACTAGTTTGCCAAGAGATGACCTCGGAAAGAATATAATTTTTACTATAACAAAAAAAGTTTATGATATTTCCTACTCACGCTAATAGTACTAACACAAAAGAGTTCATTGGAGTCAAAGACACGAAAAGGATTGTTGTACAATGCAAGCCGTAACAATCAACATAGCTGAAACCGTACATAACGTTAACTACCTAAAATAGTGTTGTCATAATGTACTCACGAGCGTAAGAAAGTAAAAATTTCCACACAAAACCAACAAGAACAATATAAGACTAGAATAAGAAAAGGAACCAATGATGTTCTTTAAAGTTATGACGTTCGTCGAATCCATGGCCTTTGAAAATGTTTTAATGAGAACGAAAAAAGAAAAAAAGGTGCTAAAATATAAAAAAAATATGCCAAGTAAAAATGAAGAACTCCATTAACAAATTTCCTTTCACAATTTTCCGTAGCTCTAGCCTGCTCATAAATTGCATGCCTATTTTTTAACCAGCGTTAATAAGAAAATGCAATGCATACGGGCACCAAAGATAAAAAGTACAGTTACCTCGATTTTATTTGTACTAGCTGGTTTCCTGTATCCAGTGCTGGGCAGTAAACCGTTAATCCTTCATTCGTTAATCAACGAAGTTAGTATTGACATTAACGCTTTAACTTTCAAGTTAAATTTCAAAATCGTCAATGTAATTATTAAGATTTGTTTTATTTATCCTCTGGTAACTCAAGTCCGTTTACCCTTAGAAAATAGTTTAACAGACAAACGTTCGGAACAGTCTTACTCAAAAATACCATAACACTGTTGAAAAAATTAATACTTTTCCACCCTAATTGAATTCCTCTCGAAAATTTGATTGCATGCCCTTGAAAAATTATTTAGCTAAAATTTAGATTTTCAGAGCAAGTAAATGATGGAGACAGGAAAACGTGAAGTTCCCTAAAAACAGGGCAGCTTGCACTTCCGTATGTAAAGAGAAAGGTTCCATTCAAATGCAAATATGCTCTGCCTTCCCCTGGAATCTTCGCCTCATCTAATTAGGAAAGGACGAAGATGTTTTTATTCCAATCAAACCTGATACACATCACCTTGTACTTCGGTTTTTCAAATCCCTTACATACTACACCAGGATGCAATTACTGTTACCCCTAGTCAAACCAGTACCCATTTCCAACATCTGGGTAGAGTGGGGAATTGTGGCTGAGTTCTCCCTTTTCCTTTTCCCAACAGGGTGAATCACAGGGCGGGCACTGGCGGGATTCGAATTGCAGACCATTCCCGTGAAAGGCGCGCGCTCTTATCCACTCGACCGCGGTGACTACGCCATATTTGCCAAGATGAGAAAAACCATGATGGGTGTAGTCAAAAAAGTTATATGATGCAGCATTCAGCAAAGTTCACAGCAACAACGAACAGTGGAGGCAGCACCATAAGGAGAAGGATAATGATGACAACATCTTAGGAGTCACTTATCTTAGAACGAGATGAAAAATACGCATTGGTCTGTGAAGAACAAAGTCCAACTCTTCGTGAAAATCTTGCTAGAGTCTTATTGGAAAGACATGCTCAGAGATGCTGCCTTTTTTATGAACAATGTTGCTAGACTTGTTTATTAAATACAACCCAGCCATTTGCTCCAAGTGCTGCAGTTGAGCGTCTTTTTTCGATGGAGAAAGATATTTTGAGGGCCAAGATGTCTTCTTATATAGTCCAATGAAAATATCCAGATGAAAATCTTCATGAAAGGAAATAAGCATTTATTGAACGACTATCAGGAAGAAGACCATGTATTTTATTTTTCATTTCATGCACTTCATCTATATTTTCAAATTAATAACTTTGAAATATTTTTCTGCTATAAATTTAAAAGGAATATATTTAATGGTTCAAGGGTTTGCAATCCAGGGACTAAATGATAATCCCGGAATCCCGGGATTTCAGGAAGTCAATCCCGGGAATGTCGTGTTGGTCGTGTAGGCTGGTAAAATATAAAGTACATTGCTCACTTGCTCGGTTGATCGACAGTTTACCTATAAACTGATACCTCAACGACTGGATACCTGTAGCTAATGAGTGTAACGTCTTGTTGTTAAATTCTTCCTTCTATGTATTTATTAAAATTCTCCCCAATGTGACGTATCAAAGTCATTAGATTTTGAGAAGTTCTTCATTTCAAGCTTCTTATATTTTGTTTAAACTTTTGTGGGTACTAACTGTTTTTTTTCTAATTGGTGTAATAACACAAGAAATAGTACAAAATCTATGATAGTAATTGAATCAACTCAGCTTGAAGCGCTCTTTCTACACTTATTGTCAATGAAATCTACAATCAATCAAAATCAAAGTAATATTTGCTAAATTTTACTGCTGAAAACACCGTACGGTATATAATTAATTGCCATTAGATTACAACGCTTAATTTAAATACATTCTATGAATACCAAACGCTATTGAATTACAAAATTGATGAGCGAGTCTCAAAGGCTATTGTCAAAACATTTGTCAAGCTAAAAGATCCGGATAGAACTATTTAAGTCTGCGTGTATAATAAAAATCATAAAATCACTGACATCTTACTAATAAATTATATTTGTATGCCCGGGGCCAATGATGCAGGTTCTAGACAGAGCCTATGTGATATCTCAGTTCAAGTGTGACGGAAGAGAATATTGCCTCTTAATAAATGATACAAAGGCTTAACTAAGATGACCCTGAAACAAAAATTAGCTGTGCAAAAATTTCAAGGTTCTATTTTTAATCCTTTGCATGTTGATCATAGTTGCAAACCCTCAAACCCTAAGAACAAAAATTATGCAACATATCCATTATATATACATTAAAAAAAACATTACAAATGCATTACATATCTATGAACTTGAGCCTGCCCTTAATGAGAATACAAATGCTCTAAAATTATTCAACAAGGCAGCAGATAAAAGAATTAGTACATCCGCTCGCTTGTCGATTTCGCCTGAATATATATCTAAATCTTGCACATGATTTTATAGCTGTTGTACAATGAACTAGTCTTAATATGATCTCATGTTTTTGTGGGACAAACTTGGCGAATCTAGTAGAGATGTAATGTGATTTTCAACATTTTTGTTGCGTCAGATGTAGCTTAACATCAATGTAACTGGAAACAAATTTTCTGTAAATTTTCCGCTAGTAGTAGATAATGCTTGTTCCATCGACACGACGCTTTTTAAAAAACTGACAAAGATGCGGAATTTTATAGATTGACAATGTTTTAGTAAAATTATTGGTATATTTAATTCGTACTGTAACATGTGAAGAACTGGAACACCGTACAACAAATCAATAGCGTTAGTATATACCTATAATCACCATTGCGATAGACGGATAGAGGCCTATCAGTAGAAAAGTCTGCTTTATTTACCATCAACATCATCGGAGAATGAGGTCATTGCGTAATGAGGCAGGTTATCTGTGAATAGAGCACGCTCGGAACTAGGTACTTATTGACGTGTGTGCACGGAAAGTAAGTAACAAATATTCGAGTGGACGAATTTCTTCGTCATACATGTTCGCTAAATTATAACACTTGTATTACGTTCAACAACATCAAAAATGTCAAGCTCATGCGTCAATGTAAACAGAGACTATATCCAAAAAAGACGTTGAAATCAAATTTCAGTGATCTCCGTGTTTTCCTTTTGTTACTGGTATTTCTCAGCTATTTCAAATTTGGAGTGGACTAACATAGGGATTTTTCAACTTTAATGGCGTTCTCTGAAAATTTCATTCAACCACTGACGTGGCTATTTTGATACCTGTAATAGTTTGTGTTAGTTTACCAAAACCACTTTCACAAAAATCTGTTAACGGCAAAACGAAGTTATTAAGAATAATTTATAACTTTTTTTTACGTCTTGATGAGAAAAGGATTAGATCTTTGGGTTTCCCTTATTCCCCGTCATTAGCGAAGGGAGAACAATTTGCAGGTCATTTTAAACTCCAGTGTTCCCACTCAGCAGTACCGATAGTTTTTAGCCGGTCTATTTTGCATCTTGAACACACCTGCCTTGTCTATTTTGCATCTTAAACACACCTGCCTGGTCTATTTTGCATCTTGAACACACCTGCCTGGTCTATTTTGCATCTTGAACACACCTGCCTGGTCTATTTTGCATCTTGAACACACCTGCCTCGTCTATTTTGCATCTTAAACACATGAACTTCACATGAATCCTTCCATGAACTTGAAAAAAATTCAGCCTGAGGATAAAAAGAATAAACAAATAAAATTTAGCCTAAGAAATTTGCTGGATAAAAAACGAGGAGGAAGGAAGAAAGAAAACACAAACAGTATATGTGCAAAAATTATCCAAAGAGTTGACTCATTCAATTTTATGTTTTTTTTAATTTGAAGGTTCTTATATCTAATCGGTATAAATACCATATTAAACATTTTTATATCTATGATAGGACAAAAATTAATAGCGTAACATCAAAACGTACTCTCTTGTTTCGATGTAAGTTAGAAAAAATAAACACCTTTTTGACAAACGAAAAGGAAAACACTGAGACGATGAACGACGTGAACGACATACTGTCGCCTTCACAATGATACTTGAGCCTTCACGATTGCACATTAATTACCCAGGATGTTGAAAGTATGAGTTGAAATAACTAATGGTGCTAATGAAGCAACAGGTATGCTGCTCAGTAATTTTATCCGAGGAATATGGCGTGCTATACCATCGGAAGAAACATGCCTACCGCATGAGTAATTTAAAAACATCACACTCAAATACTACCAGCATTTACGATTTTCAAATTTTGAAAAACACGCGTGTCTCGAAACAAATAAAGAAAATAAAAAACGCACACGCAGAAATAAATTCACATGGTTTCAAATACAAAAATATGAGAAAATAGGATAGATAAATGGTTTATGACTTTCAAGCCTTAGATTACGATGATTTTCATTAAATTATTTATGTATTGGGAAACAGCAAATAATACGCAAAAGACGAGCGATAAATCTCTTTTTGAAGGAATGAGTCAATGTATTAGGTTTCCTCGCTGAACATCCTTTTTTTCAGATTTTTACCGTAACGTTTGCTGGCCGCAGTCAGTTTGATACGAATGATCGTCAAAATTTTAAATAAAATGAAAACTGTAATAAAATTCATAAAATTGGTGACTGTATCACCGATATATGTGAAAAAGAGAGGTCTCAAACTGAGAATGGGAAAATGAGCTAGTTCATTTTTTTGTTAGCGTTGTAGGAAGACTTGATTGAAACATCGGAAATCCGAGTTGAAAAATGTAACATTTTAGGTTTCTCGTACGTTCGGTCTTCTCCGAAAAAAAAACAGACATTGATGAACTCTGTGATTGAGTGACGTTTTATGGTAAAAAATAGCTAAAATGATTTTACATGTAGATTGAAGATGACCATCATTGGTGCTCAGTGATTTAGCGAATACTCTTCATAGACGCACACACATACGTTCACGAAGGCATAGAAATCCTAAAGGGATTCTTGTTATTATTATCACTCTTTCTACTTTCACCTCCCTGCTACCTGTACACTACGCCATTTTCGCATTATTGTATCTAACGACCATGATACTGTGTACTCGGCCTGACACTCATTGGGGAAATGACCTTCACAGTCTGGTGCTGTCAACCACGGTACCGTCAACTGACGTGGAGATTGACGCTGCGCTGGCTACCGTGGTGCAGGCCATGGTAGACCATGCTGCAGGCTCCTATTGGTCGTCATGGGAAGTGTCAGAGACTGGATCTGCTAAAGCTTCCAGAACCTTCGTCTCTTTATCAGCTCGCATGCACTGCCATAACTATGCACCATGAATTTTTCATGCACTGCTATTACTATGCGATGAGTTGGTTATTGGCAAGGACCACGGAGCCAAATAACTTGGGTAAATCAACTCGTTTTCTGACTGTTTTTTCCATGGAGTGCAGCAGGTGCTCTGAAATATTTCAGCAGTAATTTTCCTATACTTTTGATGATTTATTGTGAAAACTGTGGTTTGTGGTTGCGTAAATTTTAACAGCACAAAACAGGCCTATAGCGTCACACCTTCTCAAAATAATACGTAGCAGTTTAACGGGACTGCAACTTTAAAAGTAAATCGTGGCTAAGTTTTCCAGTAATTTGCGTTAATGTTCTTATGCCCAAGTGTTCGATACTGTTTGTATGATAATATTGAAGTTCATGAAAGTTGATGTTAATATAAACATTAAGGCTTGATGCTTCTGATTACCTTGAAACCCAGAAAAATGTGTTTTAACGTCATACGTATGAACATTTATTTAAAATTGCATCATGGAAGATTTGTCTGCAAAAGTCTATCTCTGAGTAAAAAAATTATACTACGGTATTTTGACAGCATCTCATCGTGGCTGTCTTTGCTGTGATTTTGCTTACTGAACTCTATTGACTTTAACTTGATTCATCAGGGTAACATTTTCAAATGAGATAACGTAATACGTTGAAACCAGTAAAGAAAGCAAAAGCCTAAGTACTTAAGTGTTTCTAATTCAGCGAATTTTATGATTTTGGAGAGCAAAAACAGTTTTTATACTTTCCTGGTTCGCGCATCTGTAGTGCACTTATGCAAGAAATATGTTGGTGCTATATCCTAATCCGCATGATTGCTCGCAGCGTACTTATAGCCACGAACATCCAGAATGAGTTCAACTGCTTCAACGGCTTTTATGTAGAAAATTAACAACGCTACAATGTGGTCTTTATTTATAAAATTATTACTTTGCTATGGAAACCAGGAACGATGCATTATTTATTCAGAACCTTTTTATTCTCAATTTTGCTTAAATTAAGAAATTCGAATCGAATAGCAATGAATTCCATGCTTTAAGGAAACAACTGTGGCAATATACAGTGTGTTCAGAGCCTCAAACCATAGCAATCGCTTCGACGGGTTGTCGGGCAGTCCGCTGATACGAATCTTAGCCTAGCCCAGAGTGTCCCATAGTCATTGAGCAGCTCACACACCAGGGTTCTTATTGGCCTTGTGAGGCGCAGTGTTAGTACCGGATAAATAGAAAAAAACTCATTCTTTCTCTCAGGACAAATTATGCATTGGGTTTGGTATGGTTTGTTATATTTTAACGATCGCACTAGGCTTGTTTAGCATTCTAGGATGACTTTTGACGTCCAGCTATGACATAGAAGTAAAAATTAAATAAAAATTAATTCTACTTTTAAAAATAATACTTTTTGGACCGAAATTATTTCGGAAAAGATTCAAAATTTGCTGTAAATTGCTTTTATTAACCAGTGCACTGATTGTAATGATACCCAGGTCAAATGATTTAAATGATAACTCAAGTAATTTAAGAATACTAGTTGAATGCATGAATAATAATTTAAGACAGCTTACTGGACAAGACATTAGTGAATGTAAAATGAAAATTGTGTGCCCATACTACTCCATCTTGGATGGTGCTGTAGCGCAAGTTGGATCAACTTGGATGATCCGGTTTCGTCACTGTCGCGTAGTGCCAACTGTTAAGCCTGCCAGACGCCAGTCTTGTTGTCATATGATACGAAAGAGTCGTACGTGTCGGGTGTGCGGTTTGTCGTGTTGGCATTTCCCACAGACGTTGAGAACTTGACTCGCAATTTTCTCGCGCCGTAAAGTTCTGGTTAACCGTAATGATGCTGAAGGCCGTTATTCTTCTCGGAGGACCTCAAAAGGGTAAATAAAACTGAAATATATTGTTTTTTAACATGAAGTATATAATGGATGTAACGATCTGTATTAGGATGAAGAAATTTATCTTCTTCAAATTTGTGTTTTATTAAAATATGAAGAATAAGCGATCGTTTTGTCACGCCTGTGTTGAAAAAGAATAATTTTTATGCACTCATATTTTTGAATTGATGGTATTAAATTTCTATTCTCAATCGCTACAAATCGGTTTCAGCAACAAGCTATGCGTTTACTGTCAAAATAGTTTGGTAATTGAGAAACTTCTTGGTTAATAAAAAGGCATTTCTTACATATTGCTGTAGGGGGTCACTCAAACTCTAACATTATGAAGGCCTAAAATAAAAGTTATGATGCAAATATTAATAGCATCTAATTTAATCAACTTGGATGACAGTTGCTGAATTAGCCACTAGAGTTTTAAGAACAATATACCACTGATAACCATTGCTATCCTCCAACAAATTAGCATATATTTGGTAAGTGTTAAGGAGAGGACATTAATCGAATTTCAAATTTTTGTTGCTTGAATCATGGTAGTTAGATCAAATAAAACAACTTCTCTTTTATGCACTTTCCATTGCAAAAGAGTATTAAACAAGTTATTGGGTCAATATTGAATTTAGGCCTTTCACGGAAATTAGAAATTCCGTTCCAAAGAATCACTAAAGGAACACATTTAAAAACGTTTTACACGTATGACATTCTGCTCGCTGATGCGTTATTTTTGAGGGTCAATATTGATTTTAGGCCTTTCACGGAAATTAAACATTCTGTTCCGAACAATCACTAAAGGAACACATTTAAAAAGGTTTTACACGAATGACATTCTGCTCGCTGATGCGTTATTTTCGAGATGTAACAATAATTATGTTCAGATAGGAATAACATTATATGGTCGGTTGCTTAGTCGCCGCATCGTTGGGTCACGCCCACATTCTTGGCGGGACACGCCCACTTTTTGCGCGGGAAAAAATTGCGTCGGTTTGGGTAAGTTAAGATAAGCTATTTTAGGTTTATTTATGTTATTTTAGGTAATTTTATTTAACTAACCGAACATAACCTACCCAACCTCACCCATCGATACGTCAATACCGTATTACTGCATATTTACTTGTCAGTTCCTTCACTTTTATATACGATGTTCCTATAACTTCAAAGTTGAATAATTCGAAAATTAAGCATCAGCGAGCAGAATGTCATTTATGTAAAACGTTTTTAAATGGGTTCCTTAAGTGATTGTTCGGAATGGAATTATTAATTTCCGTGAAAGGCCTAAAATCAATATTGACCTTCTTGAGTTATTCAACTTTGAAGTTATATGACCGTCGGATATAAAAGTGAAGGAGCGGACACGTAAATATGCTGTAATACGGTATTAACGTAACGATGGGTAAGGTTAGGGTAGGTTATGGTAGGTTAGTTAAATAAACTAACCTAAAATAACATAAATCAACCTAAAATAGCTTACCTTAACTCACCCAAACCGAGCCGTTTCATTTTCCGCCAAGAAGTGGGCGTGTCCCGCCAGAAAAGTGGGCGTCACCCAACAATGCGGCGACTAAGCAACCGACCAAATAATGTTATTCCTATCTGAACGTAATTATTGTTATATCTCTAAAATAACGCATCGGCGAGCAGAATGTCATTCGTGTAAAACGTTTTTAAATGTGTTCCATTAGTGATTGTTTGGAACCGAATTTATTATTTCCGTGAAAGGCCTAAATTCAATATTGACCAGTTATTGCGTTAACATAAAGTAACTAAACTATACTAACCTAACAGAACTTATTGTAACTTGACATAACCTAACAATCATTTGAGCCCATTATAGCTGTCAGAACAAAGATTCTATTGAAATCTCCCTTTTAGAACAATTTTTCCTGCTTGAAAAGACTGGAATTGTAGTAAGGAACCTTGCGCTATAACTCGTTAAAAACTCATTGCAGCGGAAAGTATATAGAAGAAAAGTGATTTATTTTGATCTAATTACCACTTTAGGAGTAAAAAAATGCTACAATTGATTAGTCTCTGTTTTTAACAAATACCATATATTTACAAGGTAGGAGGTCTTGTTAAAATGTTAATTTGTTAACTTATTAAATTTTACTTCATTGATGTAGAATAATAGACAGTCATGAAGCAGATAACAATGTCTTCTAAGACTAACAATCAGAGTTATGATTTTGTAGCAGTTGCAAAATTCAATTATATTTTCTAAAAAAACATATTCAGGCTTGATTTGTCTCAAATTTTTTTATAAGTTACTTTAAAGTTGAGTATTTTTAAATTAGTAATTACATAATTAAAAAAATAATAAATCATATTTGTTTTACAAATATGCTGCATTTGTATTTTGACCAAATTGTGGTATGTATTGGTGACAGTGCCTAAGTTGCAGAGGTTTTCTGGATTATGCATCTCTCTCTAGGAGTCAGCAAGGAAATGCATTTATGATTTATCTAGTCTGAATGTAGAAATAAAATTCGAATATTAAGCAATTATCAGGTAGCAATTTGTTAATTTAGTTGGCTTGATAAGTTTATAGAAGGTTTTTGCTTCTACTGTATTTTTTCCAAGTGGTTAATTCAAATTATAAGCTCTTTCCTTGTACAAGTTCTCTAAGGTGTGTTGAAATGAATGTATGAAATGGTGTCATCTTTGATAGTTGTTAGCTAACAATTCAAATCACTATCAGAGAATACATTCAGAATTTCTCAGTGTATTAAATTACTTCTATCCTTACTGAAATGAGTTTGGTGTAAATTTAATTTCTGACCAACTACAGCTTAGGTCTCTTTCTTTTTCAAATTGATAAATTAGACATTGATTGCATTTTTCCTATAATTTTGAATAATCTTCAATGCTGTTCACATTAATGCTGTACATCAAAAAACTTACTGTTTATATCAATTTTTAACCCCTCAGGGGGATACAACTATTGTATCTATGGGAATTAGCGCTCCCAGGGGGACTATGTGAGGGCCCGAGCTAAGGGTTAGGTAGGCTTCCTTTTTGTTGAAATAACATAGGTTTTTGTTCTGTTACGGACCATCTTTTTTCTGTTCACTGCTGTCCTGTTTTTTCAACACCTACTACTTTCTTCTTCAACTTTGATCTTGTTTCGTAAACTTCTTTCTCATCTTACTGTTTCTATGCCCTTTCTGCATAGATTCCACGTTCCCTAAACTCCATACTAAATGGTGCCTTCCTCCTTCCTCTCTTTGGATCGCCTTTGTAGCGGATAGGGAGGCTTAAACTAACTAATAATCTAATCTATCAATTTTAAATAATATTTTCATATGCAGCTATTATCTTGGCTATTTCTTGTCATTGCTTGATAAACATTGCAAGTTTAATTTTAAATTAAAAAAATATGTGAAAACTATTGTGCTGGTACAAGAGTTAGACTTCTTTACTCATCTTTCTTGTATGTATTCAAAAATTTTGAAGAAGTTAAAAAATATGCTGACCAGCCTTAAATTTTTCAGCTTCTCTACACATTGTCAACATAAAATCAGTTTGAAAGTTTTGGAATTTACATTTTTTTCATTATGTCATTGTTTTTGAATGTTAACAAATATTTATGTGACCTATTTTTGAAAATGCTTTGTTGTACTATAATTTTTTCTATTTCTGGATTGTTCAAACTAAATTGAAATTTTCATCTTGTGATATGTTATTCATTATGAACCAGTCAGCACAAAACTAAACAGAGTTCTTCACGTGCAGGCACCCGTTTCCGTCCGCTGTCACTGGAGATCCCAAAGCCTCTCTTCCCTGTGGCAGGACTGCCAACTGTACAGCACCACATAGAGGCTTTGGCTGCAGTGCCTGGTCTTAGAGAGATACTCCTTATTGGCTTTTTCCCAGCCAATCAGATGGCTCAGTTCACAGCTGAGATGGCTAACACTTACAAGATTAGAACCAGGTATATGGAAATCCTATGCTACGTATGCTTTGTATTCTCCTAACATGTTATTTCAAACTAATATTCATAGGTATAACATGGTGTCATGTAGTTGCTTGTAATCATTAGATACAAGTTGTTTTTTGCCTATTTTAGTTTGGTGACTCAAAATATACAATCATTTAGTTTGAATTTTTAATGCATCATCCTCTCACGTTTTTCTGCAATATGTACAAAGATTTCAGTGAAACTTTTGTTTTCATTTTGCTTTTGATCCTCAGGTTATTAAGGTAGGCAGAGCACATGAAGTTAACATGTTTGTGGGTTCATGGCAGGTATTTGCAAGAGTACACAGCACTGGGCACGGCTGGGGGGATTTACCACTTCAGAGACCAAATCCGAGCTGGTGGAGCAGATGCTTTCTTCTTATTGAATGGTGATGTGTGTGGAGATTTTCCTCTTGACGAGATGCTTAAGTTTCACAAGTCCAGAGCTGCCAAAAATGCTCTGGTGACTCTGCTCGCCACTGAAGCCACGAGACAGCAATCCTGCATGTATGGCTGCATTGGTGAGAGACCTTCACTTTATAGTACATCATAAGGTATACTAATTTAAACTTAGCTAGGCATGCTCCTTCTCATCTCAATCAAATATGTTTAATTTGCGTTAAGTTCATACTATGTTATCTTTACTTTAGTTAATGTATTGTATTTATTTAGGACCTATTAATCAAGAATGTCTCCATGAAATTCTAATGTAGACGTTTTAATTATAGCTTTTTGTAATTAAAACTAAAAAAATTTGACTTCTAGTCACTAGCATCATTTGACTATGACAAAGAAGTATTAGTGCCAATGAATTTTTATATGGAAGAGGATAAATTCCTTTTCCAAATGGCCATGGGTAATTAAGCCATATGGTAAATTCAATTTGTGTTTTTCATTTACAGACTGATAAAGATTGAAGTTTAGCCTTTTGCATAATCTCAAAATAAATAAAAAAGCAAGGACAGTAACTCTCATATTAACCATTTTATTTTAATCAAAGAAGTAGAATTAAAAAACCAAACGTTTCAACCTCTAAGGTCATCTTCAGCATCTGAAAAATTGTTTATTAACAAGAGGCAATTTGAAAACATTTGAAAATTAAGAAGCTATTTGTAATGGATAGGAGGATTGCATGTCGTTTAAAATTGGCTTCTCTTTCATGATAAAAAGCGAAACTAGAATACGGAGATCTATTTGACTAGATGCGGTAGCAACAATCTTGAAATCGTCCAAGCAAACGGGGAGGTGGCACTTCTGTACATGAGAGCAGACAGTAGAGTGAGGAGGAGTTTTTAGAGGCAAGTTTGCTGGATGCTCCATTCGGCATGCTTTGTGCTCTGCTACACAAGCACGAAGGGATCTAGTAGATTGCCCAATGTATTCAGACACACATTGTGCGCAACTGTACTTGTAAACAATGGAAGAGAGCATAGCCTTGGGGAGCTTATCTTTATAGTTGAAAATTGACTACCCTGTATTTATTCAGTAAGATTACTTTGAGATCAATGTTCATAAAATGTTTCGATAATACTCAAAATGACCTCTTTCTTTAATTTTTCTGATTGGTTGTCAAAAAAGGTAAAACAAAATAATTGCTTTTTAGGAGCAGTAATCAATCCAGTAATCCATTGATGACAATTTTATTTTGTTTTACCTTTTTTTGGCAACTAATCAGAAAAATTGAAGAAAAAGGTCATTTTGGTATTACCAAAACATTTTATGAACATTGATTTCAGAGCAATCTTACTGAATAAATCGAAAGTAAAGTAAATTTTCCACTATAAAGATAAGCTCACCAAGGCTATGCTCTCTCACATTGTTTACAAGTACAGTTTGCGCACAATGTGGGTCTGAATATGTCGGGCAATCTACCAGATCCCTTTGTGTTCGTGTAGCAGAGCATTTCGGACGGAGCTATCTAACAACCTTGCCTCTAAAAATTCCTCCTCACTCTGTCTGCTCTCACACAGAGAAGTGCACCTCCCCGTTTGCTTAGACGATTTTAAGATTGTTGCTACCGGATCTAGTCAAATAGGTCTCTGTATTCTAGAATTGCTTTTTACCACGAAAGACAAGCCAGTTTTAAATGACACGCAATCCTTCATCCACGATAAATAGCTTCTTAAATTTCAAATGTTTTTCAAATAGACTATGTTATTGAACAATTTTCAGATGCTGAAAATGACCTTAGAGGTTGAAATGTTCAGTTTTTTAATTCTCTTGTTTGATTTAATTATAAAGGGTAATTTGAGAGTTACTGTCCTAGCTTTTTTATTCATTTATAGACGGCGGCAGAAGTTAAACTGAAGTCTTCTTTTTCTGTGAGGACCTGTCATTTCCATGCTACTAATTTGTGTGGAGTATCCTATAAATAAATATTAATGCCCAGTAAATCCCCATGCACCGTGTCAATTTTTGAAATTTTATGATATCTGTTAGTTTATGAGTTAAACAAGACATGTAAATTTTTATTTCTAATTTTAACTATGCCATCTTAATTGACCATTAGTGTTTCATCTTCACAGTAAGGGTAGACATTAGCAGCTTCTCTCTGTGAAAAAAAGGCATTGGTGTAAGTAATTGCACATTAGGTTTTTTATTCTGATTGGGCGAACATGTTAATGAGAAATGGCCTCATGTTTTGCAGTGGAGGACAAAGAGACCCACGAGGTGCTGCATTATGTGGAGAAGCCGTCAACTTTTGTGTCGACTCTCATCAACTGTGGGGTGTACATCTGCTCCCCTGAGATCTTCCAGCTGCTACAGAAATTGCACAGTGTCAAGCAGGGCAACTACGAGTGAGTCTTATTAAACATCATGTAAATATTCAGCTGTGTGGATTGGTTCCTTCCAGCCTAACATCTCTGATGACCGCACCCTGCCAAAGATCTTTGATGACTGCTAGGGTTTGAACTGCTTTCTTAGGTGCACTCAAAAATTATGAATTTCCATTTAATAAAGTGCAATTCATTTCTGTGGCTTCACTTTAAATTGCAGAATTTGGTAGTTGGGTCAACTAAGGTGAGTTACCTCTATGTCAGTCTAGCATGGAAGTGTGAAGCTGGACCTGCTTGAGGTGATGTGCCTTTAGCCCCTGTTATCATTAATGAGCCAATTCCTCATATATGCTGACTATCGAGGTTTTAATAGGACTAACAGGCAACTTCTAATGCGCTTGCTAGAAGGCTGAATCAATTCATTCAATAATTTTCGTGTTCACAGGCATCAAAGATTAGTGATGCTGGTAGTCTTTGATTCTTTGACCAAGTTGTTGGATTATAAATTCATTGAGTGAATAGTAAATGTGGGGGCTTATCAATTTCGAGATTATAAGAAACGTCAGACAAACACTTATGATATGAGTGAACAGTTGGTTTGGCAAGCATTGGGTGTGCGGATGGCTGCTAGCCATGAGTAAATCTAAGGCGGCTGATTTAAAGACACCGTTCGGCTGAAAAAATCCTCCATTATTCGACAGATTTTTTAAAATTTAACTATAGGTGTAAAATGAAGCAACATTTTTTTGGCCTCCTGTGTTTTCTCGTAATTTTAGTGGAAAATAGATTTTTTTTGAAAAAACTGAAAAATGGGCAACATGTTTTCTGGATAGCTAAATGTATCATCTAAAGTTTGGTGGAGATGGTTTTTGACATTTTGATTTGTTGAAATGCTAAATGTATTATCTAAAGAAGCATTAGAGTGAAATTTCGATATTTTGATTTGTTGAATTAAGGAAATTTTTCATTTAAAAATGTATTTATTTAATTGACATCTTATTTCTATTATATCCCAAGTAAACAGTTTTTAAAAAAAAAAATTTTCACTAATTTTTGGCTCTGTTTAAGTCCTATCGATTGATATATTTGCCCTTTCTGTATCTTTAATAAAACTGTGGGAGAGGTAGCATTTCAAACATCAATATGTTCAAATTTTCAGGAGAGCCTGACAAACTTGTCACCTGGCCGTGTAATGACGTAAGGGACAGGCTGTTAGCAAGCTGTAGCAGACGGACAAACACACTTAAAAAGCAGTGAAGCATATCATTAGATTTGTGAAAAAAATTCTTTATAACATGAGCTAATGAACAGAAAATTGAGGTTTTTCGGATTTTGAGCCCGAACGGCTCCCTTAAATACACACCAACAGGACAGTATAACACTTGAACTCTGTTGTTCTTGTGTGATCTTCAAGATCTAAACTCGAATTGTGGGAAGCCCACTTTTTTCTCTGCCTGACGCAGCTATCCTATTCTTTGTTAATGACTCCCGTTCTGAAATTTGCATACCGCACCTGAATGGCGACTTTGAAAAAAAAAAGTGTACATACCTTTTTCATATAACAACCATCTCCCAGTAATGTGGCGTGAGGGCTATGTAAATTGAGAGCGCCATGAAAATAGTTTTGAGACCAACGCTATTTGAGTGACGACCTGCATTTTTCAAACCAGAATTGTTGTTACAGTGACGAGCTGGAGAGCAGTGACGCGATACAGCTCGAAATAGACGTGCTGAAACCGCTGGCTGGCACCGGACAAGCTTTTGTCTACAGCTCGGACAGGTAATGTGGCGCAGCTTCATAGTCTCATCATGATTGCTAGATTTAGCTTTTCTGTGGCCAAAGTTTTCTAATTTATACTATCCTCAGATTTACATTATTCTTAAAAATCAGTCAGCAAACTTCAATCCTGATGGGTTCAGATATGCTGATCGATTTCTAGTTTCTAGGACAACTATGTGAGAGAAAAGCAAATTTGAGAATTTGTACCCAAAAAGATCATCACTCTGGCGACTCTGTGTGTTATAATTCAAAGTTGCATTGTAGTTCATTTTTCAGGCACAATAGTTGTGTGATGACAGAGCTGTCACCTACCGTGCATAGCAAATTTTAAGACTCTGTCTTGTGTACTTTGCCATGTATTCAATTTTATTCATGCATTATGCACTCTAATTCTCCCATACATATTCTTAAATAGCAACAATCTGAGAGATATAAACTTTAGTTTTTTCTCCTTTTTTATTCACCTTAGTCTGTTAATTTGATTTATCACCGGAAAAATTCACACAATTCATTGTAATTTATATTTTTGTTGCAAGTTAAATAATTTAGGGACAAAAAATTCTACTGTTTGTTTATCCCCAGATACTGTCATTTTTAGCTGTTATTATTTGTCATCATAAGGATCGTTCAATTTTAGGTCATTTTGATGAAGATAATTCTTCATTAAATTGTGAATGATTTTTCATCACCTCACATAACATTTGATTTATGCTTATGTTCTATTCTTATACAGTCATACCTCACCTTACGAAAGACCCAACTAATGAATAATCTGAGTTACAAGACGCTTTTACGTAAAGTTTTTGTCTCTGAATACGAAAGAAAATTCAAGTTACGAAACGTGAAATCTCAAAATTCAAATAGTGCACGCTTGGCTTCACAAACGTCCAAATTCCCCGACACGTAAATACACTTGTAGCATCCTGTACACTCATACCTCGGTTTTACGGACAAAAAGGGGGGAACTCCTGTCCGATAGTCCCGATTGTCTGAAGCATCCAACAGTAACGGTACGCTACGAGTGACTAATGTCAACAATAACATTACAAAAGAGAAAGACCTGTACTTTTAATCACGGACGCGCCATTTTCCTACTTCCTTATCAACTCAAGTTTCTGGGCCACGGTTAAATTCACCCTCTTCTTTTTATCCACTGAAGCTCCAGATGACATGGTGAAGGAATATATATCACTGGTCAGCACAACATAGATAAAAAGGGGCAAAAATTGGGAGCAACACGATGCAGGTCCTGAAACAGTGTTGTCTACAATGCAACTGCCCACCACCTAGCAGTCAGTTTTGGAACTAACGGACTTTCTCCGTGGTGCGTGCGACTTTCAAATAAAATTGATAGCTCAAGAATTTCTTCGTAGAATCTGAGATCCGCTAAAACAGGGTCTGTAAAACAGAGGTATGAGTGTATTTTGCTTTGAAATTGGCGCGATAGAGTTGCTCTCCTATTGGCTATCTCACAACACCCTGCTGGCCTCCCAATGGCTGGCCTCCTCCCTCACCCACCTTGAACTTCAATTTTCTATTCACTCGCCATTTCGTCTCTTGGGCATAGTTGCCCAACCCCAATGGTAAATGATTTACATGTCTTATTTAATTAAATGGTTTAAAAATTTAATTTTACTTATAATACATTTCATACATAATTGGTATACATTTATAGTTTTCAAAGGGTTTTGGGGGGTTGTATTGGGGGCCTTGGAATGAATCAGGTCTTTTACATGTAAAAAGTGACTCTACTAGCAAAAAAATCACGTTACAAAACCACTTCTGGAACGAATTAATTTTGCAAGGTGATTTAAAACTGTAGTTATTTAAATTTGATCTAAAGATAGTGTTCCACAAATTATGTTTGACCTATTTTTTATCTACTTTGAAATTAAAGATGGAAAGGAGAAATTTTCTTTACTAAAACTGGCTCATGGGTCACAGATTTGCTTTGGTAAACCACAAACATGAGTATTGCTAATTTTAGAAGTGAAATAGTGCATAAAAAGTTATTCTCTTCTCACCAAACATTTAAGAGCAAGTGATTTTTTGCCAAGGACTGCACGCCTGCAAAAATTGAAGGAAAACTATTGTTCCTGAACTTTAATGTTTAGTTTTATCTTCACTACCAAAGGAAGAAAATACCATTTCATTTCACCATTGTTTTGTTTCAAAGAGGTGTGATCTATAAGCACAGAAAAATTTTTCCTGCGAGTTTTCTCATTTGAAGTAAGTCATCAACTTTTTACTTCCGGCTCAAAAGTCAAAATGCATTTTCTTCATCATGCGAGAGTACAAAGAAATATGCAGATTTGGTTTGTAATACATGCCTGTTTTAGATTTAGCTTGTAAAATCTTGTGACAATGTGGAGCTCATAGGATCCAAAAAGGTCACACTTACTTTATCCATGAGTGTAAAACTTATCATTTTGCATTGCAACAGTGAACAGTTATGAGCTATGACAGATTGTTTGGGTTCATTATCATTTGCCTACTAAAATTCAAGCTTGAAACAAATTAATGAAATAGGTGAATTGAGTTTTATTTCTGCTTTTTATTTAACCCATTAACGGCTGCATTTTTGTACTTGCACTACCGTTATTACAACCACCATCATTAAACTGGTTCTGGCATCCAATGGCAACCAATATCAGTATGAGGAAGGAACTGCCACTCGGCTGTGAAGTTGAAATGCATTAGGGAACAAATTTAACAAAAAACAAAATATCATTGAGCTATTTTCAAAAGAAGACCCCATAATCCTGTGGGACATAGAAGGCTTAAACTTTTTGTTAGAAACTATAAAATTTTAGGAGCTCTTGGTCAATGGCAAAGTGGTTAGTGCTTTTTTGATTTCTAGGCTTCTAACTCGTTGTGTTTGTTTTATTTTAATCGTTAATCAAAATGTAGTATTATCAGCATTAAGAAGTAAGTTTAGGTAAAACTTAAATTAACAAAAAACTTTGTAATTGAAATGGCTCTGATTTGTTGAACTTCGTGGTACTTGAAACTTTGAGTTCTTATCCATTCTTGTCTCGAGTTCTCATCTGCTGCTTCCTCACATAGCTGCACACTTTCTTTCTCTGCCGTCTTGCCAGCTCTATACCTGAGGCTGGTTTGTCCCATGGAGCCTTTTATTAGGTATTTAGCTAAAGAAGTTATTCTCTCTAGGTAGAGAGGCTGTCACTGTGTTTGTGGCTCGCAGGTGGTGGTCGCAGATCAAGACTGCAGGGTCGGCCATCTACGCGAACCGCCACTACCTGCAGCTGTACCGCCGCAACAAGCGCAGCGACAGACTGGCCACCTCCCACACCACCCCCACCGTCATTGGAGACGTGTTCGTCCATCCCACCGCCACTGTCCATCCCACTGCTGTAGTGAGCATCTTGTATTTTTTAGTGTACATGAAATTACCTCAGTAGCGTATGGATACTTCTTAATTTGATGGAAAGTAAAAATAGTATACATTATAAATGCGGCTTTTGCGTTTAGTTTCTTGGATCATCTTTTCCGTGTTCCTTAGACAAAGCCATTTGGTTTAAGCCCATTTGCCTTGTATTGTCTCCTGAGTGACGGAGACATTAGTGTCGCATGCTTTATTTGTTGCTTGTGCGTCATTTTATGCTCACATCAGCTGATCTGCCACAGCTCGGCCCGAACGTGAGCATAGGCAAGAACGTGAGCGTCGGGGCGGGGGTGCGGATAAAGGAGAGCATCATCCTGGGCAACGCCACGCTGCAGGAGCACAGCTGTGTTCTCTACTCGTGAGAGGCTTCCTTTATTTCCTATGTTATGTGATGTCGTTTCTCCTACAGTCTTACTGCAACTTTGAAACAAACAAAACTAATTTGCAACTAATTTTGTTGCAAACGTAGTGCTAAAAGTTTTCTTTCTCAGACCTCACTTATTTTTGTCATCGTTTGTCTCCTAATTTAGTTCAATCGTTGCATGGAAAATTTGTGGAAAAAAGTAGACTTACAGTTAATGTGAAAGATAGATTGTTGGTAATCAGCAGAATAAATTAAAAAAAATAAATTACGCATTGAATTGCCAACTGTGATGAATTTGTCTAATGTTTCCTACCCTTTGAAGTGAGTAACTTTTTTTTTTTCTAACTGTCATGAAGCAACTTCTGATGTTACTGGAACAATTGGAAAAATCATCTTTTAATTTTCAGTTTACACGTGTTGGGATAACCTTGATAAATTATATGCTTCAGTTAATAACCCATGATGCAATGATTGTAGATCTGCTGATCTTTTTTAAGTGCACTCAGCGAGATATGCACACAATTGAGCATTTGTGTGGGATGCTTATGGCTGTGTCTGGCTGGAACTGTGAGCACTGGTGTGGGGTGCTGATGGCTGTGTCTGGCTGGAACTGTGAGCACCAGTGTGGGGTGCTGATGGCTGTGTCTGGCTGGAACTGTGAGCACCAGTGTGGGGCGCTGATGGCTGTGTCTGGCTGGAACTG
>JACJUY010000932.1:33280-49576 GCA_014220935.1 Platorchestia sp. MABIK
GCAGCTCAGAGGAGGGAGTTGGATGTGTTTGAGATGAAGTGTTTGAGGAACATGTATGGAGTAACAATAAGAGAGGATCAGGAATGAGCTGGTTAGGGGGCAGGCAGATATTGTCAAAAAGATGAGCAGGCAGGTGGATGAAAGAGTGTTTGGATGGTTTGGGCATGCAGAAAGAATGAATGGTGAGCGGCTCGTAAAAAAATATTTATACGTCGATAGCGAGTGGTATTAGAGTGCAAGGTAGACCACGGATGAGTTGGATGGATGGGATGAAACGTGCTAAGGGTCTGACTGTGGACGTGGCGAGAGGGATGACTGTGGACAGAAGGGAGTGGAAGCAGTGCATAAGGAGGTAATTTTATTTTTTGACGCTGTCACTGGGCGCCTGCCCACGTGTGATGGGGTGACCTGTCTTGTGCGAGGGGAAGGGGCTGCACTTGATGAAGCGGTCGGGATAAACCAGCTATGGCTGTCGGGCCTGACAGGGGTAGATGGTTGTGCTGGACTGTCACTGATCCAGGCAGTTCTGGTGCGGCCAGTGCTGCCTCTCCTGCCTCCTAGTGACTAAGGGCGATTTGATTGTGGCCTGCTGTCGGCTACCCTCTTGTAGGGATGAGAAGCCTGGTATATGTATGTGTGTATGCCATAGTGTTTGGTCACAATAAAATTCCCTGATAATCTACCCTGCTGTAAAGGGATCTGACAATCCCCTAGTGTCTACTAGTTTCCAGTCAGTTCAGTTTTTCCATATGATGAACTGGTGTCCTCATAGTTGAAAGATGTTGAGACAGGGTCTTTGCCAAACATTCGTTGGAGTTCATTTAGGACGGGATACCTTAGGAATTTAGGTAACTTTTTTTGCAGTAATGCTTTGGTTGCTCCATTTAGTATCAAGTATTTTAAGTGTTAAGAAACTATGAGTTTTTTTTGGACCTTTGGTAGTGGTAGTGCGTATATTATTGACTCAAATAACGCATTATAGGCCGATTACTTACATCAGGACGTTTGGACAACATTCGTTGTGTAAAAATAGGTAGTAAATTTTTGTTGTTGAAGGTAGTAAAAAGTAGTAAAAAGTAGTAAAATTTGGAACTGAAATATCAGTAGACACCCTGTTAAAGATAAAATAGTTCAGCAGCAATATCGCAAATTGTTTACATTAGAAGCACAAAAGTGTACTGAACGGAGCAAGTGAGTGAAACACGTCTTCTGAGGGTAAAATATGTACCGTAAACTGTTATGGTAGTAAAAGAAAATTCTCTCATTGCCCATTGCATTTGATTTAACTTCTATACAATCTAGATTTTTCCTCGAGTAAGCTGTTCGTTGATGGAAAGAAACTCTGTCATTTGGCGGTAGTCATAATAAATTCGTCGGAAAAACCAGAGATTCCATTGTACGTTTCTTAGAAGATTCTGCTCTCTAGACTAGAGAACTGAGATAATAACACTGTTAGACAGCGCATCATTGATATGCTGGAGCACTTGTGGACTTGTGTTTGGCTTCTTCCACTCATTTGGAAGTACATAGGGATGACATTTTGCAAATTTTGATCAATCGAAACCCTGGCCATCGATACCAGTAACCCAACCCCTTGAGAAATGTGCTCCTTGTTTTGGGGTGCGATGCTATCTAATGGATTCCCTTAGGTTATTAGTGTGATAGATGGAGTATTGTCTTTCTTACCCCCTCAGGGGGATACAACTATTGTATCTATGGGAATTAGCATTCCCAGGGGGAAAATGTGTGAGGGCCCGAGCTGAGAGTTAGGTACGCCGTTTTTTTGTTGAAAAACTGCTGTCCTGATTTTCAGCACCTACTACTTTCTTCTTCAGCTTTTACCTTGTTTCATAAAGTTTAATCGCAAATTACTGTTTTTATGCCCCTTCTGCATAGATTCTGCGTTCCCTAATCTCCATACTAAATGGTGCCTTCCACCTTCCTCTCTTCGGAACGCTTTTTTTTTAGTGGTTAGGGAGACTTAAACTAACATCTAATCTAATCTGTCTTTCTTCCTCTTAAATGAGAGCTTTGGAATTCACTACCAGTCTCCTGTGTCCACCTTTTCAAGATATTCGTAGTTTCGCTTAGCTATTTCTAACAGACAACTTTTTTCCACATGGTTACGTATTTTTCATTGTCCAGCTTTAGTGTTTTAATTCATTTTTGTTGTGATACTACTTTAGTTTCGAATAACATCCCGTTGCTCATTGACACATACTAACAATTTTGAGATACTGTGTCTGTGGATACTGAAATTTTTTAGATTTGTTGTATGAAAATATGCTTTGTTTACATTCAAACGTAGTCCGATTTATTTAAAAATTTTTGCGATAAATTAATCCAGCTGTGTTTGGACACGCCTGTGCAGGCTGTAACGTGTCAGTGCCGTCCGAGATGATGGTGCTGAACTCGATTGTGTTGCCACACAAGGACTTGCCTCACAGTTACAAGAACGAGATCATCTTGTGAGAGGAGGCCTCCGTGTCTCCGTGCTGCTGCAGCTTACACGTCAGGACGCTGCCGCTCTCCTGGCTTGACTAGAGCCGCGTCCTGGGCCGTGCGTTGCTGGGCAGTACAGTTGATCCTCGAGCTGTACATTGTCTCATGCAAATCTCAGCTTACGCGGCTAAACATAAGTTCTTGTTATTCAAGTAATGCAATACTTGATTCAAGTGATGAAGAGCTGGAACTATTATTTTAGTTTTTGTCATTCAAATAATGGTATACTTGATTCAGGTGATGAAGAGCTGAAACTATTATTTTTGAAATGAAATATTTTTTAATACGTTTTAATAATACGCTTGATACAAGGTATAATTAACTGGGACTAATTTTTCTCCGTGAGATGAGGTTCGCACAAAATGATGTACCCAAGGTCGACTGTATGAGCAAACAAGTATGCGACGCTAGCTGCAATGCAAGAAAATGTTGCTTCAGGGTTTGTGAACGGTGGCAAATTCAAATAGCTTTTTTAACTTATCTTCTGCTTGCACTAAGCTAATCGAAGACCCGGTTGCTTTCATGATCAGTTAGCTATCTCGAGCTATTAAAATAACTCGTATCTACGTAGGTTAAATTTCAATCAATTTTTATTTCTTCATGTATCGTAGTTGTTTATTTCCGTCGCACTGATTCTTATTGAATAGATACTTCAGGGGCTCTATTTCTGAGACATTTTCTACATGTGAGAAGTCAACCCATTTTTTATGTCATTGCCTTGGCTTAGTCTTATATTGAGGAAGACGAGATAATTTTTTAGAATAATTTGTAGGGTTTAGTCAGTTTCTGCTTGTAAATTGTGTCTGCATTATTCCAATTATCATAAAGTTTATCAATTCTAAGCCGTTCTGAAGTTGCCCAAAACCTCCAGTTATGTTTTTAAGGTCTTGGTATTTGTTTTTATAGGCTAAATTTGATAGCTTAAAACCAATGCAATATTGAAGTTTGATTGAATATATTTATGTAATTTGAGCGAAGCGTATTGCCTGTTTGGGGTGCCACACAGCTATTGGAAAGTGCTGTTGCTCTACGCGCTTAGCTTGTATTCGTGGTTACAGAGGCAAACTGCAATGCTTGCTCTGCTAGCGCCAGTGACTTTAGAAACTATACTGTTCTGAATGTCAATAGAAAGCAACAATTTTGTGCATTATGTAAAGTGCCATGTTATTACAGTTGTACGTTCGTAAATTTTCATTGAACAGGCTCTCGCATCTCCAACTGAACCCCTCGTTATGGTCGTCATTAGAAATTTGCTATCTGGATCTTCAGCAATACCGCGATGAGGTAATGTTGAAGCACGTATGGCACCACGTGTTCAGATTACATAACTAGTGTTGAACGCTTCCGTCACACGGAGACCAAATGCTAAGGTTTCGTCATTATCGTCATCTCTGTACCATTCTGTCTGTCTAGCGCAATGTAGACTACAGTGACGAAACGTTATCATTAAATTAGAAACTTGAGAAGAAACCGCTTTTACTAACCTAGTAAGGAATATGCTTTAGCAAGCCAGTAGTCAAAGTACTTTATCCTGTCACCATAGCGTCATGAGAGTGCGTGCGTTTGACACCTGTAGATCCTTGCAACAACAGTGCTGCGAAAAGTGGCAGCTGTTGAGCAGGACTTTCCAACGAAAGCTACGTAAAAATTGAAGGCCATTTCAAGTTTGACATTCAGTTACCTAATAGCTTTGTGTCGAAAGAGTGAATTTCCACCGAACATTACGAGGCTCATACCAATTACAGGTTGTATCGAGTATCATTGCTCAATCTTGCTTAAACCTAAAGTTTTCTCTGATGAATGTTAAGGCGTCTATCGCGTGCATTTTTTCGGAAGTAAAAAATGACAATAACTCTCTGGTTTAACCTTCACCTTCAAATGCCGGCATCGATCTAAGCAAATCTGATAATCTGTTCATTTTGACTGCTAGTTGCCTAGACGAAATGGTAACACTTTAACTTTCTCACTCCAAACAAGCTGTCTTCACAAGCGCATGACATGCAGTGACAATTTTTATCTCCTGCACCTCAATATGTAGGAACAAGGATTCCACGAATACCAATCTAACTGTAAATAGAAAGTTTATTTGAATATATTTCCAATAAATTTAGTTTAATTTTATGCCATCATGCTAGGATTGCAGAAGGAGTAAAGCACTTGCTAAGACATACACCCCACTTGACTTTGCTCTGCTCATGTTTTTGAACTTCAAATCTCAAAACAGAACGAAAAATCGCTCTTTCTTACTCTGCTAGTCAAAACTACTGTAGCACCGCAGCAACACCGCTACTTCACGCAGAAAATTTACCGTAGCTCTGCTGTAATCCTCCATAGTTACAAATTCATTTTTATTAATGGTCATCAACGCAGCAACAGCACCTAAAGTAAGAACGCAAGCTCAAGCGGACAAGTTCAATTATGAATTCGCACTAACTCAAAATTCAAGAACGATTGGAACGAGTTGTATATATTCAAGTGACAGAACTTGTCTGTTACATTTTGAAAAAATAAGGAGTTTTGTGCTTCAAAACTTAAGAAGTAACAAATGTAGAACATTGCAATGCTGCTCACCTTATTATATAAAGGTTGAAACCTTGACTGGAAAAAGTGCCCCTATTGTCTCTGTAAATCAGTTCTCAACACATGGGGTTGCTGGAAAAAAATCGACATCAAGCCTACGAGTTTTTGACAGGCAGCTTGGTGACGACGCTCTTGACCTCCAAGTAGTTACGCAGGCCGTACTCTGAATTCTCGCGCCCTTGGCCCGACATCTTGAAGCCTCCGAAGGGCGTCTGAGCGTTGAGCACGTCGTAGCAGTTAATCCTGTCAGAGGATCAGTGCTCACGTTAGCAATTCAAGGATTATGCAATTCTATAGTGCTATGTCTATCTTGGAATTGTCAAGAGAGAAGAAATATCTTATTGTAATCTAGTTCAATCTTTCCGAGCGGAGAACTTGCCCATCACATGATTTTTATCAACAGAAAAGCCTTACTCAAGCCTTCAATAAAAAGTTCGACAAATTAGGAGCATCCGGAAAGTTTCACTCAGAAATGCTTGCTCTCAAATTACATTTATAGAGCCTCGCGCTTCAGCATGCAATGCTCGACACCTATCATGTGAGAACATGCTCACGAGTCGCAGGGCTGGCAGGCACCTACACAACTTTGCCCTTCCTGCGTAAACTATCGCTCCCGTTTCCCCACAGCTCCAATTGACTCCCCACCGACTTGCCATATCCCTACATTTGAATTCCCTCGCCTTTCCCTACATTTGAATTCCCTCGCAAAATAAGACCTGTGTGCAACCACGTCAACAGTTTAAGAAACCATCTACTCCAGTTTTTTTTTTGATAAATGTAACTCTGCGCGATTTTGTTTCACCTTACTTCGCGCACCCTGCTAACCATACCAACGCGCACTTCGGTTGACAAAAGCAGCAATAGAAAGCATATAATCAATCGCTAGTTAAGTGGAGCTCGACCACCACTCACCAGACGGTGCCAGCTCGCAGCCCCTGAGCGAAGAGGTTTGCCTTGTCCAAGTCCGAGGTAAAGACTGCGGCGGCGAGGCCGTATTGTGTGTCGTTGGCGCGTTTGATCACCTCCTGCACGTCGCTGAACTTCAGAATCTGCATCACCGGCCCGAAAATCTGCGATACGAGACACCGTCAACATGAGGATGAGGATTTGACTCCAGCTTCATTCCCAGTAAACGATCAACACCAACTAACTTCAGGTTGAACCTCTGCGAGCAAATTAACACCCATACAAGAACACGTGACCAAGAGTGTCAGAGCTACGGCAGCGCACCTCCTCCTGCGAGATCCTCATGTTGTCCTTGACGTTCCCGAAAATGGTGGGCTGGACGAAGAAGCCCCGGTCACCGTGCCGAGCACCACCCACCAGCAGCTTGGCGCCGTCCTTTTTGCCCGAGTCGATCAAACTGAGAATCTTCGACATTTGCTCCTCATCAACCTGATCAAAATAGAAAACTAGTGTACAGCAGCAATAACTAGATATTTCTTCCTTATTCATCAAACCGAAACATACAGTTTACATTAAAAGCCCGTTACAATGAAGTAGCTCAAGTTTTTCAGAATCGGAAAAACTGACCGTGAACTCCGATTTGTTTCATCGCAATAAAATTTACGTTGAGATGTTAGCAATTCTGAAGTAATTCTACCGTGAACCCCAGGATGACATCGAGAATAATAATTTTTGCTTCTCATGCGCGCGAGAGAGTCTTTCAATCAGCCATCATGCGCTGAGTGGCGAGTTTGCGGCGTGACTGACCACACAGCGAAGTACGTTGCGAGCACATCTAATATAACAAACGCATGAAGTTAGAATGCGTCAGGTGCTCCGCACGAAATATATGAGAATACTCAGGAGGAAAACCAAGTCTGCACCAGTACGAACCTGCGGGCCCTGTTCATTGGACAAGTCGAAGGGGTCTCCGACGGTTCTCTTCTTGGCGCGCTCAACGCTGCGCTCCACAAACTCGTCGTAAATGCTGTCCTCCACGAACGTGCGCGAGCCAGCACAGCAGCACTGGCCCTGCACGCAACAAGCGCTTGGCCGTCAATAAAGTGCAGCCTCGTGAAATACAGTGACCCTGTCATGCCAGCTGAAGTGCATTATAATTATTTTTATTATTTATAATTAACTAAATTAAGATTACACACTACAAAGGCGGTCTCAGGAGAGCCGAGAGAAGGCACCGTTTGGGATGAATTGTATAAATGGGTAGCGACGCATACGATGTGTCCCCTGACAGGAGACCCTATACGCAAGGAACACAGGAAGATACGAAGGGAGAAGGAAAAATAATGAAGAGCGAATAAGACAATGGCTTCAAAGACGTAAAGAGGGCATGAAAGTTACAATTCCCGAAGGCTTATCTATAGCGCCAGTCCCCATGGCACTAAAGACAGAAACCCAATTAACTTTAGCGTATTGCCCGCACTGTGCATTCTGAAGGGAATTAAGAAGTATGACGTATTTGGGACACCATGCGTTGGTCTCCCTCTTAAAAATATTTGTTGCCCACACAATTAAATTCAACACTTCTGAAACCTGGAGAAGAAATTTGTGGGGAAATGGCTGCGCTGCTTCCAGGTCGCAAAATTCTCGCTGTACGTCTTTTGTTCAAGATCAAACATAGGAAAGAATTTCGTAAATCCCCTTTACAATGCAGAGAGCAGAGATCAGAGATGAAATTACGGAAAATATGCATTTCGCTTGTTCTCGCATCATGAAAATCATTTTGCAGCACAAAATGTAGAGTCACTTTAACAAAGTTTTTAGTTTCTAGCCCAGGTAACTGCACAACAGTCTCGCAACGCCGAACATTACGCTGGTCTTGTACCGAGAGTATCAGATCACTGACCTGGTTGAAGAAGAGCCCAAAGTGCGACTGTTCGACAGCGTGGTCGAGGTCGGCATCCTTGAAGATTATGTTGGGGCTCTTGCCGCCCAGCTCGAGCGTGACGCGCTTCAGGTTGCTTGCTCCCGCCGCTTGTTGTATGATGTGACCGACCTGCCGGCGCAATGTTGTGTTGCAACAATACGCTGTCTCGTAGGGCACGTGCCCTTACTTCAAATTCACGCACATATTAGAAGGCGTCTGAAGAACATTAAAATACATATTTTTTTAATAAAAAGAAGGCTTGCCTAACTCTCAGCTCGGGACTTTACATCCTTCTCCTGAGAGTGCCAATTCCCACAGATACGAGTATAATTGCTGTATCCCCCGAGGAAATAATGGTGAAAAATGCTAAAATGATGTGCTACTTATGTTGTCATAAAGTTAGCGCTAATAATTATGTTCCAACACTACGACATTAAGAAGTAAAAGAATAGCAGTTAGATTGAGGCTCTGTTTCCACTGCAAAGAGGTTTTCACGCAGAAAAAAGAACGGACCATTGAGAACGAAGAAAGGAAAACCTAGAAATTACGCATAGGGTGAGCTCCCACATACAATACCCTGCCAATAGAAACGGTAAGTTGAGGAGGAAGAAAATGTAAAGATTAGATGGTCGTAAAGGCATGAAAGCTGAAAAACAAGCTCGGCACAAAAAACATGTCTCGAATGCTTATCTCAAGCTTTAGTAACCTAACTCTCCGATGAGGCGCCAGCCCCTACACCATAGGATAGACAAATGTGAGCCCATTCCCTATCTTACACCTCGTGAGGGTATTTAATTGACAAAATATTCAAGAATTCATGAATCACGTCATTTACGCAGCAAAGCCAAGGAAATCTTTTATAACGTGCTGCAGTTTTTCGGTAAACAAAAAGGCAGTGGCAATTTGGCAAAGTGGATAACGTTTCATGCCCCGCCCCCAAACTGTCATTCCATTCTTGTCGGACTATAATCGTTCAGATTTCAACTACATGCGGATATCTGCTTAATAACTAATGATTTTCTCAACACGGGAAACATTATAATTGCTTACGTTCGTGTTTTTATAGGTTTTAGAAACCTGATTAATTGTTCAGAGGTGTGAACATTAAAGAGGAATGATTTTAGGAAATTTATAGATACACCTACACTCCAGTGGAGTGTACAAATTTTCAATGACAAGCATTTTGTAGAAAAAGAGTTTTCTCATTCACTTACTCTTAGTTGGTCAGAATATGGTAAAATGTCAGTGAAACTGAAACGCTTATCAAATCTATCCCTCTGCTGAAATTATTTTCACACATGAAATTTCGTTTGATATAGCGTATAGTACGCTCTCTCTTCCCTACGATAATTTACTTTTAGAAAGAAAATCATCTTTCGTTAAATGACACTTCACTGCGCATTCTAAAATTTGGGACTTCAGTGCGGTTGCTATAGTTAAGAAGTATGTTGGAAACGCCTTTGCCTTTCTTTTATATTATTTTCCTTTACCATGACTATGGTTTCCAGCCCAATATTTACAGAGCGAGAAGTAAAATAAACGCTCATAGAGTAGGATTTCCTGATCGCCCGCTTTGCTTTGTAGATCACCAGAGGAGCCTCACTTTAGTAAATATCAATATACTGTATACTGTATACGGCTCCGTTGCGGATCGAACCATCGAGCTTCTCCCAGGTGTAATGCACTACCTTTGGATCACAGAAATGTGGCGTCATGCAACAGGTGTTAGGTGAACTTTTATTTCACAGTCTGGTGTGAAAAATATAAAAAAAATACCACTTGTAGCATCACATTTCTAACTAACTTTTGTGCACATGGCTTAATACTCGATTGTAGCCTTCGACTAATTCATGATCTCGCATAACTTTTTCCATTACCACAATGAAGAATATCTTTACATTTGATGCTCCAAACACCGTTTCCAGGTTTTTCATTTTTTTGAATCAATGAAAAATTGATGAAGTTTTGTCAATTTCAACGAGACCAGCTATTAAGGTCTTGCGTTATGCCACGTACATTCGTTGAGAATGATCCCAACGGAGAGAAAAAATTCTAAAACTTTCTTAAACCCTTGATAGTTTCAGAGTAATCAATATAGAAATATGTAAACCGCACAACACTTACGACAACGCAAGGATATGTCATCTACACCAAGATCAAAGAACACTGATAAACTTCAAGACATTGTTAAAAACCTACAATCAAAATCGATTTTATCATGTAAATGCCAGAACTGAACACACAAGCAAAGACCAAACAAGATCCCAGATTAAACTATCGAGTCATTGCTTAATGTTAACTGGTGTCTCAGATCTGACCTCAGTAGAGCCGGTGAAGGCGACCTTGTCGACGTCAAGATGGGAGGCAATGGCGGCGCCGGCGGTGGGTCCGTAGCCCGACAGCACGTTCACCACACCCGCAGGGAAGCCTGCCTCCTTCACGAGCGAGGCTACGTACAGGCCCGTCAGCGGCGTCTGCTCCGCCACCTTCATCACCACAGTGTTGCCTGCCACAGCACACGCTTACGCTACCAATATTGGTCGTTACATTGACGCCATAGGCAGCGTACAACAAGAAATTACGTCGTTGCCATCAATTGTTAGCCTCAAGTTGGTTGGGTTCAGTCCACCGCTTAACAGCGTGCATAAGGATCAGACTATGTCCCGGTGAATACGATGTTCGAGATTTTTTTTTACAGAGCGAAATGTGACACCTTTAAGTCTAGCAAGGTCTGCAGTTCGCATTACCATTCCTGTGGATTGCCCCACAGCCACCGCCGCCTCCCACACCACGCTGGAGGCAGCAACATAGATCAGTGCTCCTCCGCACAACGTCACGCGCATGATGAGCTCCAAGCAAGTGAGCTCGGTACCTAAGCGCCAGCAAAATTAAACAAATCGTCATTCCTATGTACGCCACGTACAAGTCCCACCAGTGGCTTCACAGATGAGCCACTGCAATACTTTGCCCTTGAGTAGACAAGCCAGAAAATTTATTTAAAGGGTTTCTCAAAAAAAATGCTCTCACTTTAACTGTCGATCGCCGCTAACTCCCTGTTTTGAATTTTGGGTGTATTTAATTCATCACAGCTTGGCAGGAAATGAACTTCGCTTGGAAGAGATATAGTTTGTCTTGAAATGTTATTGGTAGACCGAAAACACAATTGAAGTGCAAGACGATTCAGAACTGAATTCGCAAAACCACCACCAACGCCCCGGACCATTGCTCGCATCAGAAAAATTTGAAGCAAATGAAACCTCACGCCCATGGACTTCTTTATTTAGTGTGGTAAACTTTGTCTTCGAGATATTCCCACAAAAAGAACAATCGCATTGAAAATGGAAATTTAAAGACAATGTCATGATATTTCTAATGACCTATTTCATGACGTTTGCGAATCCCTTGGTGCGTTTTCAGCGTTGTCTAGACAAATATGTTTATCAATTTGAAAATTTGCGAACACGATTCTTCAATTACAATTAACTTGTACTCAAAGCCATTCCATTTCACTCTGGGTTCATAAATAACATTTTTCTTGTCATTCGAAGTGAAAGTATATTTCTTTAAGACTTCACTGTATTTGGGAAAATGTTCAGTCCCAAAAAGTGAAAAACATGGATTATTAGAAGGTGTTCATGTTAGGATTCTCACTTTATTGTTGCTAGATTCATACTTAAATAGGTGACAAGAGCTATGACAATTATTGAGAAATTGATGAAACCGACAAATATCTTCCCTATCTAACTCCATGCAGAGTTGACGGACCTGTGGCGAGGGCAGGTCCGAGCTTCCATGCCTGCATTAGGAGAGGGAAGTTCCAGGGAATGATTTGGCCACACACGCCCACTGGCTCCAGTCTCGTGTAGGCGAAGTGCGGCCCGTCTGTAGGGATGGTCGTGCCATGGATCTTGTCGGCGTAGCCAGCGAAGTAACGCAAGTTCTTGATGCTTGCCTCCACATCAACCAGGTACGAGTCTTTGTAGGGCTTGCCGTTGTCTAGGGTCTCCAGGCTCTGCTCAAGTGGCCATGGTGAACAAAGGATAACCCACGCACAGATGTGGTTCAGGTTACTGGATTAGCAAACAGCCGAGGTATTCAAGCTATGCTGGAACACAAGTGACAACACATGAAGTGGTAACAGCGTTTGAATGCCTCAGAACCAGTGACAATATAATTGAAAAATATTCCCCTTGCGCATTAAAAACCTTTCGTTCCACCATTCATGTGAAAAGGAAGCTTCTATAGAAAACCTGTCAACTTTGCCTTCGAGGCACGGGAAGCCTATCAGCAACCTAACGAAACTTTCTTTGAGAGTGACTCATAGAATACAACAATCTGCTATCAATCTATTTGTTAGAAAATAACCCTCGGTATATGTAGGTGATATGATAGCGATGGCAACATCTGGAACCAACGGGAAGCAAACTGATACAAAACCACTATACTTTTTATACATTTAATCGACGCTTTTGAGAGGAAGCAACTTTGAATAAAAATGAAAAGTAAATTTTATAACGAGGAAAACGATCTCCTGGCTTCAACAGGTTGGGTAAGTTGACTCAAGCCTCCATAACCACAACAAAGGGGTTCCGGAGAGAGGAAGGATGAAGATTCCATTTAGTTTGGAATTAAGGGAACTGGGAATCTATTTACGGGGTACGTTCCCACACAAAATCCTCTCTGCATAGAAACTAATTAGGAAGGAAGATAAAACTTGAAGATATAAGCTGAAAGTTGAGCAAGACGGTAGTAGGTGTTGGGGAAAAGAACAATGAACCAAAAAATATGATCCGTAACTAAACAAACGCCAATTTCAACAGAAAGCATACCTAACCTTGCATCTTTCACATCTTGCAACTGCTAATTCCTAGAGATGCGATAATGCTATCTCCCTGACAAGATAAGAAAGTCTCGATTCCCGATGCGAAGGCGCGTTACCCGAAATTCTGTAAAACTGGAGGAAATGACGAGACATCAAAGTGAGAGCGTTGAGTTCGAGCCAGCTAACTTGAGTGGTGCGTTCGATGACCAAAAGCATAAATACCGAATACAACACCACGGCACACTCGTACAAGACTATCAGCGCTACAAGTTTAACACTACACGCTCTGAGGGATGACACCCCTTCAGCACACCAACACGAGAAGCACGTACAGCGAGATAGACTCGATCCCTGTCCAAGAGGTCGGCAAGTCTGTTGAGCAGCACGCCGCGGTGCGATGCGTCCATGGTTCGCCACTCACTGTTCAGGGAGAAGGCAGCACGCGCTGCCGCCACTGCCTTGTCCACGTCAGCCTGAACAGGGGCATAGTGACATCTCGTGTCAGTGTCTCGCTCGTAATTACAGGATAAAATCATGAAAACACGTAATTATTTTTCATGCTTCACATCTGAATTAGATCTTCCCATGATAGGTGGCCATAAAAGCCTCTTGGCTTATTCAGTTTCAAACGTTTATTTGTAGACGCGAAATATATTCCTGTGTCTTACTCGTAACGTGTACATGGTTGTGATAAATAAATCTTTCACACATCACAAAAAACTTTGCGACCTTCCAGTCTGCAGCACGCACACCACTGTGCGTCTGTCGTGCTGCACCTTAACCAAGCCTAGGGTATGCGTCCGATTCAATTGAATGCTACAGCGAAATAAATTCCTGCGTGATGTTTATGTACAGCTAGTGTGCCGTTGGGCTACTTTGAGATTATTTAATGGCGTCTCACCGAGCTACCGTTCATAAGACATGGGCAAAAAGCTGCTACATTGCAGTTGCTACCTTATAGCGGGAGAACTTGCAAAACGTATAAATGTACCTCAACCAATGTAAGAATCCTAGGCAAAAATGGTACTTCAACAATAATAACTGTATACTGCGATCCATCTAGGAAGAGTAATGGTAAAATGCTTCGTCACATAGCCTAATATTTGATCAGATATTTTGGCAATAAGTGTACGTGACATTTTTGGCATTTAAGCTTGTATCTAACGAATATATACAGGAGTTCGCATAAAAATGTCTCATCCAGTGACATTCATTTTTCACTAAATAACCCTCATTTCTTGCATCTTGATGCAGTGTGTTAGCTCACGCATCATTTCGTAACATTGTTGTTATAAAGCTTACTGATCATTGTCTAAACATTTCAAAATAAAAACTATGAGAAACTTTAAGCGAAGAGTGCACAGAAGCTTTTACTTCAACTACTACATTCTTAAACTTTTGAAGTTAGTGTAAGCCTCCCTAATTACAAAAAGGTGTTCCAAAGAGAGGACGGTGCAAAGCACGATTTAGTTTGCAGTCAAGGGAACGGGTAATCTATGCTTTAGATGTGCTCCCACTCAAGATCCCATCGCCTAGAAAGAGCAAGTTAGGAGTCAAATTCGTGCAACTAGATTAAATTTAAAGAAGGAGTAGATACAGAAATACAGGACGGCAGTGAATCGATGAACGATTAGAACGATGACTGGACATGTTCGAAACTAAGGAAATGTACAGTAGGATGTATCCATACTACCGTAAGTTAGGACTTTTATTCCTGTGTGCGTTGAGCCTAATCTAAACGAGTACATTCGACTGGTAGAAAAGAAATGTTGGGTTGCCCTAAAAGTTCGTGTTTTGAATGTCATCTTTCTGAACTACGAGATTTTTATGTTTTTATTCTCTCAATCCTGTGTTCTGTAGAGCGAGCATTCTTACGACAGTATGTAATACTAGTAAGCCTCCAAGTAGAGACGTTCTAATATTTTTGCACAAATTTGAGCCCTTGGAATGGTGGGCCGAGCAGAGCACTACTGACATCTAAAGCTTTTTTCCTTAAAAAATGGTAAACAGAAACAACTCCTGCACATGGCATACATTTGTGCAATGCAAGTATCCGATTCCCTTACTTTCTCAAGTAAAAAAAAGATTAGATATCGGTAGTGCAGTACTTGGTCCACCATTTCAAGGGCTCGAATGTAAGCCAAATTGTTAAAACTTCTCTACTTGGAGCAGTGGCACAGCCAGCCGAAAATTTCGGGAGGAGCCATCTCTGACTAATGATTTCGAGGACGGCCAGACATTAATTGTTTAATTATCATCACTCTTGCTGTTCTTTTACCTACAACGGCGACTGAAACTGGCCCCCAGCTCAAGATATTTTTGCAGATCAATACAGAATTTAGAGAATAAGAATATAAAAATGATCTCCAACAGGTCGGAAAGTTGGCATTCAAGAAACGAACCTTTTGGCTAACATAATTCTTGCTAGAGTACGAATCCCGTCGAAAATGGTGGTATTTGGGCCGATAAGCGAGGAGAAAATATTCGTCAGATGACGTTTCCTAGCGAGCTCATGCCCTGATACCGAGCACGTTCAAGTGTGTATCTGTGCTACGGACCTTATCTGACATTTTCTAAGTATGATGGATGGACAAACGTGGTATGGATGTGAATCCATTGTTCGGATCATTAGTAGCATCCCTTTCCTTCGTGAAGTTCGTATAGTACTACGATAGCGGTATGATTTTGTAACTATTTTACAATCTCTAAGAGAAATTCCCCATTATTTGGAAATAATTTGCAGATACATTGCGCAAACATGATTCAAAAGCAAACACGAACGATGGAGGTTGGCTGTCCGGTAGCGATACCAAGAGTATTGCATCAGCTGGCATGACCAGCTGAAAGATAACGGGTAGCTCCGTACTGTAACAGGTAGCTCAACTATACTGAAAAATTACATTGCCGACTATTTATCTTTCTGTGGAAACTGCAGCACGTGATTAGAAGAGTTTGAGAACGCAGCGCTTGATTAAATAAATTTGTTTAAGGCTCCCGAACCAAAACAATTGCGTTCGGAAGGACAAACGTTGTCGTGGTTTTACGCTTCAGATACCCTACGTCGTGTTTAAATAAACGTTACGAAGAAGGGTTCGTTTGGCCAACGATCACCTTCGGAAAAGATCCGCCATCAAAAACATATTATCGTCGATACGAGCAGCATGTGCTCAGTTCTACGAACATTGCCCAGAACATCGCATCAAACCGTCAACCGTCAAACCGTCAACCTCAAGAAAGTGTCATTTGAAAACTACCCCACCTTGACACCCCCACTCTGGAGAGCTCCACGTCCCCCAGCGTCTTGAGAAAGCTGTAGTGCTAGATACCTCTATTTCTCTTCACATATCTCAACTCTATTCGTAGACACCTAGAATCTTGTTCATTCCATATTGTCGCAAATCCAGCCTTGCTCCTTACCAGAGTCCCGTGCAAGACAACCCATATCTTGCATACTTAGGGACTAGGTCTGCTTTTATAACAAACTGGCCTAAAAGGTAAGAACGCTGACTATTTATGACAAGCGGGGCAAAGGTGGGAGTGCTTCACTTTCCTGGCGACCTTA
>JACJUY010000932.1:63578-77118 GCA_014220935.1 Platorchestia sp. MABIK
ATTTGAAAAACCAATGTAAAAGGTGATATGTATCATGCTTCAATTGGAAATAAAGCATCCGTAGATGCCGATGTTGTTGTTTATGAGGAAGCTCAGATGGTTTGTTAAATTGTTACATGCCGCCTCGGAGGGCAGAGATCATCTAGAGTCAATTTTGATGAACGTCTCAGTTGGGATCGTTAAAATGGGTGAATGGACAGGTAGAAAAAATACACGTGTCGGTTGGGCGTCACTTATTCGTAATTAAGCCCAGAGATATCCACTAAGCACGAAGAAAATAGTACACATGACCATGTGATGGAGCGCACTATCTCACTAATCAAAACCCAGTGAAAGTTGATACTGCCACATTGGAGTAAATGGAAAGTTATTTATGAGAGAGATTATTTGCTATTAAAATAATTAATCAATTGCTATTTTAGATTTTAAAATCAAATTGATCGAAGAATTGATTTCAATGATGCTAAAAATTATTCTTGGAAAGCATGTAACTTGAATAATGATGAAAAAATTAAATGAACAACTTGAAGGTAAAGTGAGACGCTGCACAAGTGTTGATTTTAGAACTTCGTATCAGTTGTATGTTTAAAAATAAAAATCAGGCTAATCATATGCATAACAGGTATAGGTACAATTTATTTTAAGTATTCTTTTATATGATGGAAATTGATCAATTTCATCCACAACTTTCTGCGGCTGTCTATTTATCACAAACTTAGCAAAATTTATTGATCTGTTAAATAAAATAATAAATGAAGACAATGCTCAATTATAGTGTAGGTTCAATTTTTTGCAAATTGTCAAACACATATACCAAACGTTTTTTAAATGTGATATATAAAGCTTATGAAACATAATCATGAATTAAAAACAACAGGTTTTGAAAATTTCTCATTCTACAATTTTTAAAAAGAGAATGTGATGTTTTTTCCGCCAGATGGCCTCTTCACTCACTGTTTTTAGACGTTGTAACTTTTCCATGTGTGGCAGAGAGCATCCACGTTATTGCGCACCAGCTGTTTTTGGTAAACAAAACTTCCTGGTAGTTTGACTGTGTGTTATATAAGTATTTCGAGGTCATTTGCGCAAGATGGAGGTCGAAGATGAATCGATTAAAATGGATGACGGTGAAAACGAGGTGAGATTTCAATTCATGTATCCTAATACGTGTGATATCGTTCCAATAAAAATGATCATTTGTAGTATTAGTGTCAAGTCTCATAATAGTGACTAGACAAATTTTCTAGTTCTAGCAATTAGTTTCGAGAGTATGATGTAAAATAATTGAAATATTTCTAAGTGTCAGCTATCAGGATGTTTTGACTATATGGCAGAAAAGCATAATTGTAAAATATAATTAAATTTGGGAATGGAGTCGGAGATAAAGACAAATATTTGAAAGTGCCTATGTTGTGAAAATCACTAGGAGGCCAATATTTGCAATAGTTTTCATAGAATCGATGATAATTTTTAAAGCATTAGTTAGTCATTTTAAAAGTTTAGAACCATGCTTATTTTCCATTTGCTATGGCTATTTTGATCATGATTTATCATCCAGATCAGGATTGCTATAAGAAAAGACGGCCAACTAAATTATCACATTTCTCTTGGCTAAGTTACTATTTTTGTCAAAATTGTTGCTCATTAGTTTGTAAATGTAATGAAAAATAACATTAAAAATATATTTAGTAGGTGTTGTTATAGAATGTTTTCAAAAAATGTATATGAAATAATCCTTAGTAGTCCTGTATGTCAATATTGAATTTAATGTTCTCAACAAATTCATTAATTTTGTTGCCACATATAGATAATATGGTACAATTGAAATTGTTTTAGATGAATGACATTATGCTTACAAATGCATATTTAACTTTGAAGTTATAAAAATGTTGTTTATAAAATTGAACAAACGGACGTGTAAAAAAGTAGATATACGGTTTTGACGGTACAATAGATGAGGTTAGGTTGTATGAAGTTATATTAGTTAAATAAACTAACCTAAGTAAAGGTAAAATAACTCTACTTAACTTAACCATACCAAGGCCGATATCTCCCGCCAAAAAACCTTGTGTGTTTCGCGTCCGTGAAATGCCGGAAGAGCCATATCAAAACTGCCATTAATGCTAAATGAACCTGAATGTTATTTTTGCCATATCTCAAAAACAAAGCATTTGCAAGCACAATGTTATCATTTTAAAACGTCTTAAAATGTCTCTAATTACTTAAATTTTATAATGAAATTATAAAAGTTGTTGACAACATTAAATTCAATATTGACCGTTCTATAAGGATAAAGTATGGACTCTCATCATACTTGGTATTGTATATTTTAGATATAATGGCCTTAGTTGGGACTCTAGGTTTTTTTTTTTACTATGTTATTACACAACTTTTCAAATGCATGTTTTGTTTTTCTTTGGGTTTTTGTGAAGGAGAGAACAATAATCAATTTTCCAATTTTTGCTGCCTAAACATAGTTAATTAGATCTAAAGAAACAACTTTTCTTCTTTGCACTTTTGACAGGCAAATGAGTATTCAACGAGTTATGGCGGTGTGTTCATTTTCGTCTTTGATGACGAATGCGCTTGAATCAACAGCTACTAATCGATTTTCGAATTTTTGTTGCTGGAATCACGGTAATAACATAGAAGTAAACAGAAGTAAACAACTTTTCTTCTATACACTCTTTGCGGCAAATGAGTATTTTACGAGTTAAAGCTGTAGGTTTAGTTGCATGATTGAGCTGGTAAGAGTACGTTTGGGTACTTCCTAATTTATCATTTGCCGACCCTGCGGAGCCTGAACCCACTTCTAGGATCTTTTAGTTAATAACACAATAGAAATTATCAGCCGAAAATAACAAGTTATATCGGTATGTTGACTTCCGTCTTGAATGGCGGGAATGCGCTCGATCATTCGAGCGCGTCGGAAGGGAGAGTCTATTGTAGTGTTGCCATCCGACGCTCTTGATGAATTACTTCCCGCTTCAAACACGTACTGGAGTTGCGGCAACTAATTTACCGCTATAACTCGTTAAATATTCACTAGCCCCCAAAAGTGCATAGAAGAAAATTTTTTTATTTTGATGTAATTAACTATGTTAAGGCAGCAAACGGTGGAAAATTGATTCTTGTTCTCTCCTTCACATTTACCTTTCTTTGTGCTAATCAATAATTGGAGCTTGAATTAATCTAATAATCTGATATCTGAGAGCTCAAAGCCTTGTTAGATGGTTAAATTTTTAAAGGAACAATTTTATTTTGTATGCATGTACTGAAATTTCTAGACAAATAATGAACTAAAATTGAATAAGCAAAGAGAGTACAGATTTAACAATAGTTCCTTTACTAAATTTGTTTCTATGAATTAATTTTGGTAAATGTTAAGAAGAATAGACTAATCAATTTTTGAATTTTTGTTGCTTGTATCGTGGGAGTAGATCAAAATAATCAACTTTTATTTAATGCACTTAATGAGGAAATGAGTATTTAACAAGTCATAGCGGTGATGTAACATAACAAAACTGAACTGATCTAACCTACCCCAACCTAATCTAACATAACCTAAAGTAACCTAACCTAGAGTAACTTAACATAATTTAACGTAACATAACAATCATTCAAGCACGTTGAAACAGAGATTCTATCTGAGCTCCCCTCGAAACTATATTTCCCGCTTGAAAGACTAGAATTGTGGCAAATAACCTATCACTATAACTCGTTAAAAACTCATTTCTCTCGTGAAATTCACAGAAGAAAAGTTATTTATTTCAATCTAATTACCTTGATACGAGCAACCAAAATTCAAAAGTAGATTAATCAGTTCTTAACATTTACCTTAATTTCTATTTCAAAATCAGTACATTAATTTTTTTTTAAAGAGATGCACATTCCAAGTAGCCATACTTTACTCACTCTGAGTGTGCTAGTATCCTGCCATGCACATTTTTATAGTTGAATTAGTTTTCCATTTCTTTGATTTTGTGTGGGGGAAAATTTGGAAATGATCCTGAAGAAGTTAATATTTGATTCGCAACAGATGAACTGCCTCAGATATTTTCTCTTAGTGATATTGTAAATTGTGGGATTATTTATGAAAATATTTGTGGAAAATCATTAATTAGTCTTTAAATCTCTTCTTACTAGGAAAGTATTGTAATATTTGTTCTCCACCAATACTAACAGCTCAAACTAAGTGACACTGTATCCCTGTAATATGATTATACTGATTACTTCATCCGCTTTTATGACACACGTTAATATCATTAGTTCCCTAATGACTAAATAAATATTCCAGATCAAACTGCAAGTTGTAAAATATCTAAATTTTAATTATTATTCACCATGAACTTCAACTACACTGCTTGGATGATGAATCATATCCCAAACTTGAAGATGTTGATACTCTTAATGAGTGTAAAGAAACCAATGTAAATTAACTGTAAATTTGGAAAGGAAACTTTGTAAACTAAATTTTTTTTCAGGAAAGGTTAACAATATTAATGGTTGGTATAGGTTGAAAAATGATTTTCCATTTCTGTAGATGACTATCGCATACCCTTATCATATGGTCATTTCATTCATATTAGATTGTTGAGAAGCTCAAATAAAATGTGTCACATTGAGAAACTGAAGATAAAAATGCTTACCCTGGTGAGATGTTGGTATAAAACAACTTGAAGCTTTCTAAAAATGTAAAGCCTGTTCAATAAGTATCAAACCTTTAGTGGTCAAAAATACATTTATTGATTTGGAAATTCGAAACACTGATGCTCTTAAAAGTAGTTTTTTTAGTAATGCACACGCTTCTCCCAGCGTTCCTGATGGTTGAAAATGCTCCTAGAATGGTAAGCAACAGTACCATTGCATTCTGTAAGATGGCTTCTCTGTGTTCAAATTGGGTCACTTTTTATTGGTATTTTCAGCTTAGGAATTAGTCAAAACTCACATGGAGCAATGTTAAGTTAGTAGGAAGCCTGAAAAGCCACAGGAATTTTGTGCTTGGCAATAAATATCTGGATCAAAACAAGTAGAATGGGCAGGCCTCTATCAAGATGAAACGTCGCCATGTTTTTGCTGCCCACATATTTGGTCATTTGTGTAGCAAAGCATCAAGACCAAGTACCTCTTGGTAATGCTCCTTTGTGATTGTTTGGCCTTGTGTGTCTTGCAAAACTATAGTCCACTCTTGCTTAAGGGCACGGTTTGGGTCAACTTCCGGATTATGGTAGGTTTTTGGTTTATAAACTCATCTTGTAGAGAGTTTTATACCATCCAACGGTATAATTGGCTCTCAAGTACGTCCATTGGTTTGTCTCCTAGATGGAGTAGAAGATGCGCACTTGCATGACCTTGAGGCATGCCAATAGATGGGTGACCTCTCCCTTCCCCCCTAATTCTGAGTTAGTTTTGAGTTTTCCTTTGCAGGAAAAGAAATGAAGTTTATTCACGGCCTTGAAAGTTTATTCACGGCCTTGAAAGTTTATTCACGGCCTTGAAAGTTTATTCACGGCCTTGAAAGTTTATTCATGGCCTAATGAAACATTCTGTTACTCGGTGATAAATTATGATGGTGTAACTGAGTGTTTGTTTTGAGTCCGGCTGCTGAGTCATCTGCTAGTTAGCTTGCTGTGTAAACATATAATCGCCTCTCGGAGTTTTGAAGCTACTGGAATGGAAAATATATAAAACAAAAGGGCTTAAAAAGAGCTTCAAAGCAATAGAGTTGATTTGAAAAAAATTAGTCTGTAATGAAGAAAAAAAAAGCTTCTAAAAAAAACGCTTTTCTGAAACTTGCATAAATTGACTTTTGATATTGATTCTTCCCCACAGTTTTGAAGGTATAGGACTTGCTGATACATCAATCGATAGAACTCTAATAGAGCTACAAATCCAGTGGAATTTTTTTTACAAGAAAATGGCTCACATGAAAAATCACTTTATTGACCTTTGAAGTGATTCTTCTCCCACAGTTTTGAAGGTACAGGGATGGCAAACATATCAATCAATAGTGGTTAAAAAGATCTATAGATCCAGTGCAAAAGTTTTTTAAATTTCAATTCATGTGGAAAATCATCAGCAAAAAAATTTGAAAAAGCGAAAAAAGTTGTACGTTTTTGGGGGATTTTTGCCTTCAAAATTTGACAAATCAAATTATCGAAAAACTTTTGCACCGGATCTATAGACGAGACAATTAGCTATCTAGAAAACATTTTTCCGTTTAGGAAGTTCAAAATTGTAGGCGGAGAATCATTTTCCGCAACACCTTTTTTTTCATGTTTTTTCAAATAGATCTTATCGTTGTAAATTAACGAAAATAACGCATGAATTGAAAAAATAGTCTTAACATTTAACACCTATGGTAAATATCTCAGAAAAATCTATCAAGAACTTACAGACTTTTTTCTTACCCCAAACCGTCTCCTTAATGACTCCAAAGCTGGTTTAATCTTTCAAATAGTTTTTGCTTGGGTATTGCTATGTGCCGAGCCATTGCCAAATAGGTCGACTGGTGCCTCTGTACTACGGAGGGAAAATAATGCTTCCCTAGAATAAACTGAGCTAATGGATCACAAATGCTTGCGAATCGGATTTCTGTCACAATCTTCAAATTTTAAGAAAAAACTTAAGCTTGTTAGCTCAATCACTTTTTTGCTTGACCTATATTGCAAAATTTTGCTACTTCCCCACGCAGCCACCTAAAATTCTGAAAATGATTGGAAGTTTATCGCAGCAAGAAAAAACTGACAAATCTCAACCTAATAAATCAAGGTCAGCAAACTTGACTTTTCTTCTATCTCTGAATACCAGGAAAATTCCAACCAAATAACCAGCCTCAGAAACTATGGCTTTGTCAGTCAGCAAATCTGACGTTCTCTCCTATTCCTAAAAACCAGGAAGATTCCAACGGAATAACCAACCTCAGAAACTTGGCTTCATCAGTCGGCAAATTTGACTTCTCTCAAATCCCTGAACATCAGGAACATTCCAACGGAATAACCAGCCTCAGAAAGTACAGCCTTTTATCGATCAACTGACAACCCTCAAGTATCCCCAAGACAGGGAAATTATCAAAATGTGGCATCCAAACAAGGACCAACCCACATGATCTATCACTATGCTTTTGGCAAAATTTGATGCAATATTGCTGCTCAAGTTTTTCTGTCATTTTACAAAAACTAAAATCCTACGGCTGCTCTTGATGTCTTCACTCGTTGGCTTACTGCTAGTGACCCGCACATTCTGTGGCCGGGAAAAATATTCCTCACCATGCATTGAGTGCCCTCCCTTCTATACTGAAGGCTGTCTCCCACACTTGATTGGCCTACAGAGGAAAATATAAAGGTCAATACACAACTGATATACAGCTCTTATACAGGGTGGCAGAGACCAAACTACCACCTTTGTAATAGGTGGGGCTTGTGGTGGAGGGTAGAGGGAGGGTTGTTTCACCCCTGATTCTGTAGCGTAAAGTGGGAAGTTTAGTTAACATGGCACGTTGGAGTGTTCAGCATCGTTTGTTGGCTGCGGAAACCGTTTTCTGCAATAATGGGTGTTTTGTGGCCGTGCGGAATGCCTTCAGGAGACATTTCAACCTTGCCCCTCATGCAACTCCCAAACAACTGCACGATTTCCAAGTGGGTTGCACATTTTTGTCAACATTGTAGTGTAGTCCCAAAAACCCCGCTAAAGTGTTCCAACTGTTGTGACACCCAAGAATGTGAATCGTGTCCAAGTGTCTATCAAGGGTAGTCTACAATGTTTAACGAGACGTTGCATTCAGGCACTTGGAATTTCACATTGGAGCTTTGAAACTATCATGAAAAAACATTTAAATCGTGCAGAAGCGTCTTCTGACTGATGTTCAACGTCTGCAATTTAGTGAACACATGTTGAATGCTCTTCAGGACGACTCTGCAATAATCATCACATTGGACGAAGCACATTTCCATCTGGATGGCTATGTGAATGAGCAAAATTGCCAATACTGGTCAATGGTAAGCCCAAGAGCATTGCACGAACAACCTCTGCACAGTGCAAAGGTTAAAGTATGGTATGCTAGGTTGGGATAATCAAGCTGTATTTTTTTGAAGATGAGCGTGGACAGACGGTGACGGTGACTTCAGAACGACATGTGACTATGCTTCAGGAGTTTTTTCTTCCCTGCTTGGAGAAAAATGAATGGGATATTCAGAATACCTGGTTTCAACAAGATGAAGCCACTGCTCATTCCGCGAGAGTTTAAATGAATGTCGTCCATGAAGCATTTGCGGGACGCGTGATATCCGGAAACGATGACATTCCGTGGCCACCCCGCTTGCCTGATCTCAACCCCTGTGACTTTTTCTTATGGGGGGGTACTTGAAGTCCAAAGTGTAGCTTGGCAAACCACGCACTATTCCAGAATGAAAAGAAACCATACGATTTGAAATTTCAGCGATTCCGATTACAATGTTAGAAGATGTGATGAGAAACTTTAACAATAGTCTGCAGGAATGCATTGTTGTAGAAGGAAGCCATTTATCAAGAATTTTTCATAATTAGTTGTAATCAATATGATAATTTAAATTCCTCTTGTTTGCTACAAATTGTCTTAATTTCATTCCAATATCTCTAAAATTCATTGTGTGGTATTCATTTCAAATATGGCCATTTGGTTTCCATCACCCTGTACAACAAATTTTAATTTTATTATGAGAATTTAATGAAATTCATCAACAAACGTTTCCCCTCAGGGGGAGATACAACTATTGTACCAATGGGAATTAGCACTCCCAGGGGGGAAATTTGTGAGGGCTCATGCTGAGAGTTGGGTAGGCCTTCTTTTTGTTGAAATAAAATATTTTTATGTTGAAGGACCACCTTTTTTGGTTCACTGCTGTCCTGTTTTTCAGCACCTACTACTTTCTTCTTCAACTTCTATCTTGTTTCATTACCTTCTTTCCCAACTTACTGTTTCTATGTCCCTTCTGCATAGAATACGCATTCCCTACATCCATACTAAATGGTGCCTCCCTTCTTCCTCTCTTTGATACGCTCTTTTTTTTTGTAGTGGTTAGGGAGGCTTAAATTAACTTATTATCTAATTTAAACAAACATCTATACTTCAAAACATAAAATTAAGCTGGCTAGTGACCAATCACAGCAGTAAAATATGACAAAGAAGGAAATTTAGGAATATACTTTTGTCATAAATCAAATTTGTGCTTACTTCTCTTTAAAACTTGCATTTCATCATTATCAACAGTAAATGTAAAGTTATCAATAATTGTTTATCCAACCATGTACATATACTCATCTAATTTTAGTGTCTGCTCAATCTGTAAAACTATCGGTGAAGAAGTGTACTGAGTCATTCAAATGCTTATAAGGACCTCTGAGCCTGCAGGCACCAGTTGACAGGAACAGCAAGCTAACAGACCAACTCAGACCTGGAGGAGTTTCAATTTTCCAATTATATGAAGCCATTTTTAGTAGCAGAAAATAGTCTCTCTTGCATCAACCTGAGTAAAATAATGAGGTTGAGTTCATACCTCTCAGAGCTCTTTTCTGGTGAATTGATCAACTCAGGAGCCAATGTGCTCACAAGAATTTGAGGTTGTAAGAAAACCTAATTTTTCAATGCATTAGAATTGACTAATAATGCACTTTAATTGGTCACTAGTTGAAAAATTAAACAAAAGTACCCTGGAGAGAATTTCTAGCTGTTCAATAGTCCAACAGGGTCCTGCACTTGACGCATTGACTGCACTTAGTTAAAACTGAAGTTCAAAATCTAACTCACACTTAAAGTTAAAAGTTGTTGAAAATTTTATAAATAGCAAACATTAACTGGGTAAAATAAATACCATTAATTTGAAAAGATTGTTGATAAATTTTAAATAGCCCATCAATATTTCGTTTTGCACCTGGAAAACTTGAGCATGGCCCACTGGTGCTTCATACCACAATGAATGTGTTTAAGTTGCAAGATAACAAATGATATAATTGTTATGTAATCAATATTATCTAGATAATAGCCAAGCCATGTTTTTAAAGCACTAATATCAACAAACTAAGTGTAAAATATGTGCAAACTGTCCACCTGAGCCCTAAAAGTTATTCTATTATCAGCTCTGAATACACAATAGAACCACTAATCCTAATGTAAGTCATAACTCACAAGCATTTGCTTAGTGATATCATTGCCTAAGGGCTGGGCATGAGGATCCACAGGTTTCTAGTTCACTAGTTCTAGGTGGAAACTTCAGATGAACTGAATTTTATAAAGCTGAAAAGTTGTTTAGTAAAAATATGATAGTAAAAAATGTTTGTTGAGAGCTCAGCAGAGATGTCTCAGTGCCTGCACATTCATACTCCACAATACCCTCACCTGTCAGTTCAATTAGAGAAAGTGTCAAGATATCAAAATCTAGCAATTTGTTATGCTTTACCCAAGACCACATTTTTACCGGGGTACTCACATTTATGGCAGCTGCAGTAGATCAGCAAGTGTTTACACCAGAGGAGAATGGTCTAGTGCTTGAAATGCTTGTTTTTGAACGTAAATGATCTGGCAAATGCCAAGTAAACGCTCTCTGCCTGTACTGAGCAAACCCCGAGTGTATTGCTCTGTCAGTTTCTTCCTGGCCACCAGAGAAGGATGTGTCTGTGTGCTTTTTTTTGTGGGGTCAGTTGCATGCTACTACTAAAGTGGACTTCTTTTAGTATCACAACTTGATAAGATTATACATTTTAACCCCTTTATACTTGTGTTCTGATGTGAGTATATATGAGAATAATTGTTGTATGCAAGCTTAAGAATACTTATTGAAGATGATAGCTCATGGAAAGATTGATGACCCAAAGGTAATCTGAACACAGCATAATTTAAATTTTGGTTTCAACATTTTGCCACATCCTCATCAGGAATAATAGTTGATAATTATTTGAGTTGCCACCACTGGACAAATGACGTTTCTACATGATAAAGGAAGGGCTTAGGTGCATTTTCTGGCAATTATATCCTTTTTCGGTTTTTGGCCCTAAAAAAACCATTCCATTTCCTTGACACTTCAATCATGAAACTAAGTTTGATGACTAGTTTAGAATAATAATCTATTCTATTTTCTATTGAAGTGAAATTTTAAAAAACATTCATGAACCAACTAGTAAAAAGTTTTGCTAAAATGACAATAATGAGAGATGCAATAGCCTCTGTCCTCAATGCCAGGAAATGAGCTATGCATGTCCTTTCTTATAGCAGTCTTTGCTTCTGGACTGAAAATTATTCATTAAATATGTTGTGCTTAAATACCTAAATACAAGTTTACAAAGCACAGTTCTGATGACAGCTACTGACAACATCAGAATTGTCGCAAAATTTTAATACTTTAATGATTGGGTAATATCAGAGGTGTACCAAATAGCCTAATGGGCACAAGTATAAAGATTGTAAGACTAAATGAAGTGTCTGGTTGGAAAAGTAAGGTATCTTTTTACCCTGCATTTGCCCCATTGTTACAGAGAACTGATAGATTTGAGGGTAATATGGTTGAAAATTATTAGTGCTCTTCAAGGTGTTTCATGTAAAATGTGGTCTACATTTGTATCATATGTACAAATGTATTGGATACATGTATTTATTGTTCATCATGATTTGAACTTCTCTTGCAGAGTTGGCAATAAAAACTCCATCCAATAAGTGTGAGAATATGTCCAAATAGTATTTTAATTTTCAAGTGGAAAAATAGTCTTAAGGAAATTGAAATAGCAAGCAAATTTTTGTTGCACAACTTATAAGAGAAAAATTCTTGAATAAAAATGTACAGAAAATGATCAAATTTCCTGAATGAACTAAAAATGTAGATGTAATTTACATAGTGTCAAGCTGTTAGCAATCTGAAAAAGCATGAAATACTCACTTGAATATGCTTGAAGGAAAAAGAAATAAAGCTTCACTGAGTTTAATTACGAATGAAGGCCGCTCTAACTCCTCTCACCACGTTTCTTCCATCCAGCGCATGATTCCGTGCCTAATAGAGAACTAATTATGTCTAGTCAAAGACTGCATTATGTTATTTCTATCTAAATAGTTCAGAAATTATTTTAACTAGTAGGACCCGTGGAAATTCCACGGACAATCCCACAGTTAAGCTAGGTGGACCCGGTCATCATTGGCGTACCAATTCCAACCTAACCTATTCTAACCAAACCCATCCAAACCTATCCTATCCAAACCGTTCCTGATAATATGTCAAACATGAAAAACCGTGAACCCATGATAAAAATTCCGTCAACATCAGCTAACCTATCTTAACCTATTCTAACCTAACATATCTTACCCTAACTTAAACCAATGTCATCGTTCAGCTAGGTGGACCCATGATAAAATTCAGTCAACATTCAACATTACCTTACCAATTCTAACATGACCTAACCTACTCTTATCTAACATATTCCAGCCAATCTTACCCAAACCTATGGTAACCAAACCGATCCTAATGTCAAACAAAAAAACGTGGACCCGTGAAAAAATTCCATCAATATTACTGAACTTATGCTAACGTAACTTATCCTAACATTATCACCTAACCAAACCAATCCTGATAATATGTCAAACATAAAAAACAGTGGACCCATGAAAAAATTCTGTCAACATTATCTAACCCATGTTACCCAAACCTATCCAAACCTAACATCATAACCGAACCCATCCCCATAATACATCAAAAATAAAAAACCGTGTCCCTTGAAAAATTTCAGTCAACATTACCAAACCTATCGTAACCTATCATAACCTGAAATAACTTCAACCTATCCTAACCTAACATATCTTTAACCTATCTTAACCTAACATATTTCAACCTATCCTAACCAAACTTTGACCAATGTCATTGCTAAGCTAGGTGGACTCGTTAAAAAATTGGGTGAAAAATTCTAACCTAACCTATCCTAAAATGCATACACAAACCTATGCTATGCTAACGGAAGCTTTCCTGATAATTTGTCATACTTAAAAAACCATTGACCCGTGAATAAATGTCGTCAACACAACATAATCTATGCTAACTATCCTGACCTAACCTATCCTATCCTAACCTAACTTAACCTATCCTAACCCTACCTATTCTAACTCAACTTAACCAATGTCATTTATAAGCTAAGTGGACCCGTGAAAAATATCGGTGGACATTACACAAGAGATTCTAACATAACATATTCTAACCTAACCCGTGCTACCTTATATATAGTATCTTCGTAGACACGAGACCGCAAGTCACGGCGTCTTCATAATGATGAACAGAAACTTTTGTGGATTACACGGGTTTCAATAATTAACTCACTGCCAATCAAATAAGGTTAAAGAATGAAGGAAATGTATTTTATTAGCGTTCTTTGATATGGAAAGATTCCTGAAATAATTACTGCAATTTGAAATCAAATTTCATGTAATACAAAGGTTAAAAAAATGAAAAAAAAAGTTAAACATAAAAATAAAAATGAAAAAATAAAAGAATAAAAAATTGAGAAATAAAAAATTAAAAATTAAAAAAAACAT
>JACJUY010000932.1:77132-105774 GCA_014220935.1 Platorchestia sp. MABIK
ACCAATTAAAAATGAAAAACTTGAAAAAAATGAAAAACTTGAAAAAAATGAAAATATTGAAAACATGAAAATATTGAAATTTAAATAAATAAAAAGAATTGATAAAGAAACATGAATCTTAAGAAATAAAAGGTCAATAAATTAAAAAAAAGTGATTAAATAAATTAACATATTAAGAAAAATTGACATAAAAAAAAATTACCAAACTAAAAAAATTCACAAATATAACAATAATGAATAAAAAATTGACACATACAAAATTCTAAAAAATTGATGAATAAAAAACATAAAAAATTTTGAAAAAAAATAAATAAAAAACATGATAAAAAATAATAGTTATCCTACCCTAGCCTAATTCAACCTATCCTACTTATCCTATCGTGATAAAATGTCCAACGTATCAATGCATGTAACCTAACCCAACCTAATCTAACCTACCTATCCTATCCAGCCTATTGGATGTAGAGCGTTACCCACGAACTTAGTTTTAAGCGTATTAATATATAGAAAACATATAAATTCAAATTAAGTTTAAATCTTTTTCAACACTGTGAAATAGAGCTGCTGAAAGCAAATGATTTGTGTAATGGTTTTCACTTAAAGGACCAGAGACCTACGGTTTCATTGATTGAGCGAAAGTTTTCCCTGGTAGATAGAACTTTATATGATGTATGTATGTATACCTCATGCTACCCATTGTGGGCTCTAGGCACGATGGTCTGGGGTCATGTTTTGTGTACACGGATCCCTCCAGACAGACAACTAAATAAATGGTATTGCTCACAAGTGCAAAATGTGGCATGTACCAAGCCAGTGCAGCCCATGCAACCTACAGGTTGTAAAAAATCTACCTCTGATAACTACGCCTTTAGACATCGTCTACTTATGTGCTCCTGGTCCAATTAACCTGATTAGTGCAAAAACATCTCCGTCAGATTCTGGTTGAATCTTTCTCTCTGAATTAATGGAGTTTGAAATTGCCTGTGGTTATGCTTCATTTTCAAAGCTGAATGGCCAAAAGGATCAGGTGTAACTTCTGTGATGATTGCAGTTTTCAATTTTTATGAATTTTACACTGGCAGTGATAACTTTGTATACATGTGGAGTTGCAAATGTGTTACCTGACTGAATACCAAGTTATGTTGAATTTTGAGCAGAAATAACACAAAGAAATTGTGAATCATTTCTAGGTTCAAAGGGGATATAAGTTTTTTAACTCTGAAGCTTCATCAGCTCTCAACATTGATGTATGTATGTTACTGTACACAAAACCAATAGAAGATGTGAAAGATATTCATTCCATTATATAAAAAAATTAGGGCATATATGAAGCTGCACAATGAAAGTGCTGAAACCTTTCCAACTATTTGCAAACATTGTTTCTTTCCTTGCTTTTGTTGAGTGAATGTAAAATATTTTTACAGGGAAATAAGCAAGAGTGAATCACTTGCCAAATGAATATTGGCATCAAATGAATAAATAAACAAGCATCTGAAATATTTTATTCATTTTTCAACTTTGCCAATAAACCTAATAAAATGTCAAGAACCCTTTAGCGCTCAGTAATATTTCTGATTCTGTCCCTGTGTTTGCTGAATTAGTTCCTAGCATTTTTTTTGGTTCAGGTAAGTGTAGGATCATGGGAGAAGTAAAGAGTAATGCACACATTTTGTTCCTTCCTGGAATTCAGGCTTTACACTTCTTTGTAAAATGGCCAGTCATATTAAAAAATGTAAATAATTCTAGATTGTAAAAATTATAAATACTCAATAATTCTTAATAAAAGACATGACTTTTTTTTTAAACAAAGCATTGTTCCTAACTAGCTCATAGTCATCAAATTTTGATGACTCAAATACCATATATTTAAACTTTGATGCTGATGTAGATTAATAAACACCCAAAACATATGTAGTTTTTGCCTATGCATAATGTGTTGGAGCCCATAAATTTTATTGTCATTGCCTGTATAAACAGCTGCCATGCTCAGTGTTGCCAGATCTTGCTAGCCAACATCTTTAGGGGAGCATTCCCCATAGGAATCCATGGTTTGGTGACAAGGATTTTTGCTGCTAAAGGAAATGTAAGGGGTCAGGTACATCCTGGGAAAAAATGACTCATACGTTCACTTGTTCGCTCGCTACGGGGGTTTGAAGAATGTGGGAAGGGGAGAGGGAAGTAGGATTTTATCATGTTACACCTACTCTATGGCACTTTCTTCACGGTGCGACGTTGCTATGTCATCTTCTGTCTATTTATTACTGTATGATTTCAAGGGCCTAGCTGACCCCACAAATAATAACAAAGAAAAATTGAGATTGTTCATGTTTACCTGTTTTGCCTTTTTTTTTAGAGGTTTAGAATGTGGGGTTTCAAAAGCATCTCCTACAGTTTTCAAGCAACAGTGATGATTTTGGTATCATTGAATGCGCTGAAGTGTGTAGATTATGGGAAGTGAAGGATTACTTTGAAATTTGTCAAGATCGAAAATTGTATCATCACAATTGAAAATTTTGTATAAAAAAAAAGCGTCTCAAAAAAAAAATGTTTGAAATTTTTATAATGACACTAGAGAGTTTCTGTCTATTTACTGAAATTTACATAATATTTTGCATCTGATACCAAAATCAGCACTGTAGCTTGAAAACTGTGGGAGGAGATGCATTTTGAAACCTCCTAAAACTCCGTCTTCTATGAGTATCTCGTTTTCTATGAAGAAAATTGCATTTTTTATGAAAGATAAACAATTTCAAATTACATTTTCTATTGGTACACTAAATTTTGTTGCTCTAGCTTCAATAACAAAAGAAAAGGTACGTATGGGGAACACCCTCCTTAAGGGATTCTTCTACCCTAGACTTCACCTAATGTACCAAATTTTACAAACTTCTTTTTTCCCAAATCTATTGCAACTAGGTTAATGAAAATGCATACAGATGTGTAAAATTGAATTTCAAACACATTTGCTTCTATAAAAACTTTAGGTTTTTGAAAAAAAAAATTTTTATTGCGAGATTGTAAGAAAAATAAATATACTTGCGCAAAACTTTTCTCACTCTACAATTTTCAACGCAGAAGGACTGTAGAAACCTTGAAACGTAGGATTTTTTGCATTTCTAAGTAGAAAAAAGTTATTGTTGCGCTTTCCATTATGTAAAAAAAATGCCAGTTTTTTCCCAATAAAAATTTCATTTAGAATTCAAATGGAATTTTGCCACGCTGTTTCCACCGTCGAACCGCATCAAATGAAACCAAAATCATGCTTCCACGTTGAAAATTATAGAAGGGATGTGGTTTTGTGCAAAAAAAGTGGAATTTATTTATATATATAAATATATATTTGCGCAATAACTTTTTTCTATTGGGAATGTCAAAATTTTTCATAGATGCAAATATGTTCGGAATTTGATTTTACATATCTGTGTGAATTTTCGTTCCCTTCGGTGCAATAGAATGTTGCAATCTGAGATTAGAAAAAGTAATGTAGGAAGCTTCTGCGTAAGACATTTTTCGAACATGTTACAATAACTTTTTTCTGGTTCAAAATGCAAAAACAAAATCCTATGTTTCAAGGTTCCTACAGTCCTTCCGCCTTGAATGCGACTAAAATCACGCTTCTACATTGAAAATTGTAGAGTGAGAAAAGTTTTGTGCAAGTAAATATATTTTTTCTCATAATCATGAAATTTTTTTTGTTTTTGAAAAATTGAAAATTTTCATAGAAGCAAATGTGTTCGGAATTCAATTTTACATATCTATATACATTTTCGTTCCCCTAGGTGCAATAGAAATGTGTACAGTGAAATTTGAAAAATAAGGTAAAATGCAGGGTAGGAGAACCCCTTAAATTTTAGCTTAGTTCAAATATAATTCAACCACAAAGAGCATTTAGAATCTGACAGCCATTTACAGTCGTCAGATGATTGATGCTCTTCATTGTTCAATAATCCTTTATCTTAAAGAAATACATATGATAGCAAACAGTAGCTTTGAATCAGATGTTAACTTCTGAAGTATTCATATTATGTGGTATGATAGCAGACCTCTGCTAAGACCAGATGTGTAGAATTGGGACCTGACACCTTACAGTTGTATTAACATCAGTAAATATTGACAAATTTTATTAGAAAAGATATTGCTTGTGCTTTCCTAGATCCCTCTGATACTATGACCTAGTGCAGGTTAGCTAATCATCGGTAAACTAATATGCAATTTAGTTTCTATAAATAACCTTATAATTGCTTTCATTTTCTAAAAATATGGAGATGATTATGCATCAATGTTCTTGGCCCTTGATGTGTGAAGTATCTTGAGGCTATTGAGAAATAATTTGATTAGATGATTAAGTGCAGATGCATAAACATCACTGATGTAAAACTGGTCAGTTGTGTGTGTGTGTATTGGGTTGGTTTAAACAACTCCCAAAAAACGTCATTCTCCCATGAAAGTTCTTCCACCTGATTTCCTTTCTGCACTTCCTTTTTTGCCAATGCATGAGACCTGTACTGTCACAATATGTGTAGCTCCATATACCCATAGCCAGAAAATAAATACTGTATTGTGTTCTTTTGTTGTTCTAGCATTTTGTTGTGGACAGCTTATGCAATGATTTGAATTAATAAATTTTGATAATTGAAATTATTAGTCCCCTCAAAGGTATTCAATTGATGTATCTATGGGAATTTGCTCTCACAGGAGGTCACAAGCTGAGAGTTTCTTAGGCCTTCTGTTTGTTCAAATAGAAAAAGCATTTTTATGTTGTTAATAACCTTTTTTTTTTAGTTCACAACTGTCATGTTTTCCAGCATGTATTGGTTTCTTCTTCAACTTTTTTCTTGTTTCATAAACTTCCTTTGTTACGTCCTGCGTCTAAGCGCAGGGGATCTTGTGTAGGAACACACTTTGTGCATGGGTTCTGCATTCCCTGAGCACCATATTGAATGGCCCCTTCATCCTTCCTCACTTTGGTGGAGCGTCGTTTTTGGGATTAAGGAGGCTTAAACTACTTATTGTTGTCTTGCTAAGACAGTTTCAAAATTCTTTGACAAACTATTACCTTTTCAAATGGTCGTATTCTACTGTGTTGAGCTGAAAGTTGGTTGTAGACAAGAAATATTTGATTCATTCAAGAGATTATTAAATCACTGAAGTTAGATATCAATTTGCCATCTGCTACTGTCAGGTGAAAGAGGGACTGCTTTCACATGTGGTTGTCTTATGTATGTCAGAACATCTCCAGCTCTCAAGAGTTCCCTAATTTTGCAACTGAAGTCATGCATACACATTCCATACCTCCTATCATGCCTTGGAATTTTCCTACGTTCTGATCTATTTGGTTTTCACAAATGTGCCATGCTAATTTAATGGTTTCATTGTATGTGAGCGAATGTATTTTCTTTGAGTGGTGGACGCTCCTACGCTAGGGGCTGGCTGTTGCGGCTAAAGGTTCATGGAGAGGTGGAAAAAGAGGTCGTCTGTTGGGCGAAATTTTTCTCTGTCCTCTGCCTGCGAAGTTCGCGGTTTTACTTCTTTAGATGTCGAAGCTGTGTTGGAACTGGTCAAAGCTTCAGTTTATTGAGGACGTTATTAAATTAATTTAAAATTAGTGTGCATGGAGGTTTGACGGTGTGCATGTATCTGATGCTCTTGTTGTGCTTGCGTTTCATCCATTTTAATTTGAAGAAATTTCGTTGGTCAATTTGAATGAAATTTAGACTGATCAATTTTGAATCGAAATGCAATTGATTCATTTCAAATCTTAATTGTATGTATCAATTTGGGTGTAAAATTCTATCCGAGATTGTCGGCAGTGGCTCATGAAAGGTGAGAATTGTGGTCCAAGCAACAAAAACAATTAGGCGCGCGCCGGCTCACACACACCGGCGAGGTTCCGACGCTGGTCGTGCCTTACCATTGTAGCCCAGCACACGCGCGGGCTGTTGTTCGTCAGTAGGGGGCAGAAGTTAGGATTCTAGAGCCAGTCCCACGCCGGGCGGGAACAGGAAAGCAATTTATTTTTGAAGGAAACTTTCTGAGCATTCTAATGTACAATCGTATTTGTTTACAATTAGAAAAGTTTTTTAGCTATCATTTTGTTCAAGTCTTTCTCAACCCTTTTTTCTATCCCTTCTTTATTTTTTTATGTCACCAGCGCTTGCTTCTACAAGTATACCATTACGTAAGAATGAAACCTAGGCCTTTCTCGTCCGAAGTGAAACACTATGCGTTAACTGGAAGGAAATGAATCCCGGATACGGTTTGTGCTCGTCGGAGTTCTTGAAAACTTGACGCTGTTTGCGTGAAATCGTCATGGCAGTAGCGCAAGTGGGAGTCATTGTTGTGGTAGGTGGCGCACTGTTTACTCATTTCTCATGCTACGTTGTGTGGGCAACAGACCTGCCCTAGCTTCTTTGCAGAAAATATGCATGCTTTCCATTGATCGTTGCTGTTCTCTGTCAGTGTTGGGGCGTCATTCGAGCAGTCCCAGCCTGCAACCCCAAGTTATGAGCTGCTGAATTGGGGCGTTTTAGACCTGAGGATATATTCTATCAGTAAATGTGTTCGGTGCAACACTTCGCAATGCCGAAAGCAAAAAAAGAAAGGGATGGCAGGACTCTGTGAGATGTCACGTGGTCGCCATCTTGGCCGGACGGGTCGAGAAGTGCGTCGCGCTTGTTCTTTGCGGCGCAGTAAGGCGGCGAGCGTCGCGTGGTGGTGATGTGGGCGCTGGTGAACCCAGCTGATCCTGTCTCCCGCGCAGCAAATCGTACTTGTGTGTTCGTGATGTGAAGTACCTTATTGTCTGTGAAAAGTTCATTAGTGAAATGGGATTTTGCTGCTACAGTTGACGCATGTTTTCTTTAAAATTGTGATACGTTTGCTTTCCATGCGCTTTCTGCAACGCTGTACGTGTTACTACGTCTCGAGAAATGACTGCTGCGTAGTCCACGCGTCCAGGAATTACGTGGGATATCGAAGCAGTGTTGACAGGAGATGATAACCTTGTGACACTTGTGTCAGAGATGATGCTTGCCTACCTGCCAGTCGTGCTTCTCTCACACGGTGGGTGCCGGCGGTCGAGGGAGGTTGTGCGTGCGTTGCGGTAGTCGTGATCTGCGGCGTAGTTGTCGAGGTGAGGCTGCTGTGCCGGTGTGCTCACAGTTATGCGCACATGAGCGCCGTTTGCCTTTGTTTTACTCTCATGCCTCTACACTATAATTTTAACGTATGTTACATCACTATTTTTCTGGTATTGTCACAGGAACGCGCAATGTGTATTGTGTCGCGCTTACATGCTACTTAATCGTTACTGTGTTCTTATCTGAGCGATGAATAATTCATTTGCACTCCCAGTTGCTGTAGTGGATGCTGCGTGAAATGTTCATTCTTTAAAAATATGATTAGTTTGTTTTACGTACATTTTAACATGGAGTTAAGTTTTTGTGACGCTTGAGCGATGCCCAAGCTTCGGCGGAGGGTCGGCTGTCACTGCGCCGTCAAGTTAACGGCTGGGGCGGGCTACGCTCTCAGTGTTGCTAACACGAGCGTAAAAAAGCCAGATTTTCAAGCAATTTACGTCATAGCGATAAAGCTGATGATGAACTTAAGTTCATCTCAATCGAGTTACTAAAACTTTTGCTACCCTCTTTATTACTACGAAAATCGTTTGAAAATCTGGCTCCAGATCAGTTGTCACCTAAATTTCTCGTTTACTAAGTCATGTGCACATCTATCAGGAACTATAACATCACAGCTTGGTCGGACGCGTTTACTTGCATTTATTGAAGTCCATGGAACAACTCGAGATTCGTCTTCAATTGCTGTTACGTCATGTGAGTGCACGGTCTTTTGAGCGTGTTTGAATCCTATCGTCTTTCCTTTCGCAGTTCCCTACTCGGTTTGTATCCGTACGAATATTTGCTCGACCGGGCATATCCGGCATTGATTTCTGTCATGAATTATAAAGCATTTGAAAACTGTGTTGTATTAGTCGTTTTTCAGTCTGATAGAAAATGAAGCATTTTATGTGTCTGATTGAAAATGGAGTATTTTATTGTCTGGTTGAAAATAAGGCATTTTATCTCTCTGATTGGAAATGAATCATTTTACTCGTATCTGTCTGGTTGAAAATGAAGCAGTTTATCTGTTGCTCCTATACAACGCACATCTTGTGGGCAGCGTTTGCAGAATCTCTCCCCAAGACGAGTTTTCGTGCAGCTGACGTTGTGACTTCCAGAGTGTGGTTGTGATAAGCGCCGTCAGTGTCGTGGCCGTCGCTGCTGCGCACTTATTAGTCACGATAACTTTCATTCGATACGTAGAACTAACGCTAAAGGTTCCAGGCTGGCTCTGGCAAATGACGCATTGAATAAGACACTGTTATTGATCCAAGGCGGAGTGCTAACTCATGCATCGAACTCAGAGAAAACGCTCGCTCACTCCCCTCAGGGGGATACAACTGTTGTATCTATGGGAATTAGCGCTCCCAGGGGGACTATGTGAGGGCCCGAGCTAAGGGTTAGGTAGGCTTCTTTTTTGTTGGAATAGAATAGGTTTTTGTTCTGTTACGGACCATCTTTTTTCGGTTCACTGCTGTCCTGTTTTTTAAAAAACCTACTACTTTCTTCTTGAACTTTGATCTTGTTTCATAAACTTCTTTCTCATCTTACTGTTTCTATGCCCTTTCTGCGTAGATTCCACGTTCCCTAAACTCCATACTAAATGGTGCCTTCCTCCTTCCTCTCTTTGGATCGCCTTTGTAGCGGATAGGGAGGCTTAAACTAACTAATAATCTAATCTAATCGCTCGCTCACTTCATATGTTGCTCGCGTCGACGAAAATTTGACTTAACACATTCATTGCGGTATGACTCACCGGTGGGTTGTACTTGAGTTTTTCCAGCTGTAAAACGACCCATCGATGGGTAGTTGGAAAATTTTTTAACAATCTTTTTAAATTAATTGGTTTTATTTTACCCAGTTATTGTTTGCTATTTATAAAATTTTAAACAGCTTTTGACTTCAAATTTGAGTTGGATATTGAACTTTAGTTCAACCCATCGCAGTTAATGTTTAATGACGTTGGAAATTTGACGGAATGACACTGAAGTAATCAGTGGCTAGATTGGCCACCTTTGACCTCAGAATCGCCCTATTTTTGGACGTATGCAATTTGAGCGGTGTTTGTGGCATGTCCTAACTCGCCTTCTTTTCCGCAGGTCGGTCGCACGCCAAACAAGCGCGGAAGGAAGCCAGGTCGCAAAACCGTCAAGTCTGACATGAAAGTGAAACTCGGTGAGTGAGGCTGCATGGTAAGAAATTTCAAGTGAGAAAAGCAAGGAGTGAAAATAAAAACTGAATTGGCTGCCAAGCTTCTGACAGTCATGCTTGGTTAGAAATTCAGTCAGTATTCATTTTGGAAGGAAAGTTGTGGTAAGGCATACACCTGTCGAGTCACTTGAGGGTGGTGTCACGGCTTCATTAGCTGACTCCACTTACTGAAGTGTGTTTTAACTGCGTTAATCGCTTCAAAAATATGATCGCTGTGTTTCTATGTTGACAAGCGTCAAAGAACATTTTTATTGGTGCAAACAATCACAGACGTTGATTATTTTGAGTGTTAGTTGAAACGTCTGGGAAAGGCGAGGAAATCCTATGATTTGACATCAAAGAAATCATTTACGTTCAAAACATACAAATGAACCTAATGCTCTCTGATTTAAATCTTCTTAATTTCTCTGTAAGAATGGGACGTAGTTGTACGCAACCTCAAACGAGATGTAAACTCGTTCATTAGGGCTCCCTTGACTTATTTTTTTGTTATATGTTCCTCTCAGGGGGATACAACTATTGTATCTAATAAACTATCTATAGGAATTGGCGGTCCCTGGGGAATTATGTGAGGTCTCGAGCTAAATGTTAGGTAGGCCTTCTCTTTGTTAAAATAGGCCTTAGGCCATCTTTTTTATTTTGTTACGGACCATCTTTTTTCGGTTCACTGCTGTCCTGTTTTTCAGCACCTACTATTTTCTTCTTCGTTTTTTTTTCTTGTTTCATGAACTTCTTTCTGAGCTTACTGTTTCTATGGACCTTGTGCATAGATTCCACGTTCCCTTGACTCCATACTAAATGGTGCCTTCATCCTTCCTCTCTTTTAACATCTTTGTCATGGTAAACGGAGGCTAAAACTTTCTTATAATCGATTAATCATTTGTTATGCTTTGTTGTCATCATACCGGTGACGTGTTTTCTCGTCCTCTGACACCACTCATCTCTTTTACAGGACATGGGGAGTATAATTATTTTATCCATGGCAATTTACACTCTCAGGAGGAAAATGTGAGGTCCCGAACTGAGAGATGGGTCTTCTTTTTGACAAAATAGAAGTTTTTGTTTTGTTAAGGACCTTTTTTTGGATTCACTGCTCTATTTTTCTGCACCTACTACTTTCTTCTCCAACTTGTATCTCGTTTCAGGACCTTCATTCTTAACTTATTGTTTCTTTGCGCAGGAGATCTTGTTTGGAAACACCTTGTGCATTGATTCCGCGTTCATTTAGCTCCGTGTCCCCTCAGGGGGATACAACTATTGTATCTATGGGAATTGGCGCTCCCAGGGGGACCATGTGAGGGCCCGAGCTAAAGGTTAGGTAGGCTTTCTTTTTGTTGCAGTAGAATAGGATTATGATTTGTTACGGACCATCCTTTTTTCGGTTCACTGCTGTCCTGTTTTTCAGCACCTACTACTTCTTCAACTTTGACCTTGTTTCATAATCTTCTTTCCCAACTTACTGTTTCTATGCCCTTTCTACGTAGATTCCGCGTTTCCTACACTCCATACTAAATGGTGTCTTCCTCCTTACTCTTTTTGGATCGCATTTGTTGCTGCGGGTAGGGAGGCTAAAACTGACGACTAATCTAATCTTTAGCTCCATATTAAATAGTGCCTTCCTTCTTCCTCTCTTACCCCTCAGGGGGATACAACTATTTTATCTATGGGAATTAGCACTCCCAGGGGAAAATATGAGGTCCCTATCTGAGTTAGGTAGGCTTTCGTCATAGCCGTGTGGCTTTCGGACCTGACTCCGTGCGGGAAAAGCAGGTTCGAGTCTCGGCGATGGTGGCGCTTTTCTCTGTTGGGTATAGGAGAAAAAATTCTAAGCACAATACCCCACTCTACCCAGGTCTCTGAAATGGGTACCGGTCTTTGACCGGGGGAAAGCGTCATGGCGTCCTGGTGTTAATTATAAGGCATTTGAAAAACCAATGTAAAAGGTGATATGTATCATGCTTCAATTGGAAATAAAGCATCCGTAGATGCCGATGTTTGTTTTTCATTTTGTTGAAATGAAAGGTTTTTTGTTATGTTAAGGACCACGTGTTTTTGGTCCACTACTGTCCAGTTTTTCAGCTCCTACTACTTTCTTCTTCAACTTTTATCTTGTTTCATAAACTTCTTTCTTAGCTTACTGTTTCTATGCGCCTTCTGCACAGATCCTGCATTCCCTTATCTCTATAGTAGTACTTATAGGGCAATTTTTTCTAGATTAAATGATCCTTCCGCATTCTTCTCTTTGAAATGCTATTTTTTGGTGGTTAAGGAGGCTTAAACTAACATATAATATAATGTCCCTCTCTTTAGAACATCTTCGTTGTGGTTAGAGAGGTCTAAATTAACTTAACATCTAATCTGTTACAAGACTTGTGACAATTCTCGCCTGAGGCAGCATAAGACAGGCAGTAGGTTTAGATTAGTTAGGCTCGTCTATCCCACGCTATGGGGACTGGCGCCCCCAGCAGAGATATGTTCAGGTTCCTCAACTTGAGGCAGCCCTTCAGAACTTTAGTCTTTCGTGCCTTTCAGTTTTCATGCCTTCTTTGCTATCTCTTCTTTATCTTTTCTTCCTCATATTTCTTAAACTTAGTTATTGCACACTGAGGATCCTGTATGGGAACCCAGCTTGTGTGCCTTGATTTCACGTCCTTTTACTTCTCTTTTGAGATCGCTTTTGTTGTGGCTAGATAGTCTTTAAGTAACATGTATAATAACATATATTATTTTAAAATTCTCACCATCTCGGTTGCTGGCAAGGTTGCTTAAACATACCATCTAATCTTAAACAAGAAAAATTAACTACCATTGACCATCATTAACACGTTGACTGCCTATTGGGGCATAATAGTACCACTAGGTGGTTTAATGCTCATTTGCGTATCGGTGTAAACGGACATCATTTCACTTATTTCTACACGTTTTTTCGAAGAGATTGAAATATGAGGTAAAATATCATCATGCTATTACATTTTCACACAACTTAGGAAATACAAATATTTTTCCGGGCAATGAAGCCGTTTTTAAACTTTGCTACTTTCAATCTTACCTTGCAAGAAATGCCAAAGGCCGCCATTTGACGGCCTCGGCAGTGAATATGTTTATAAAGTGCGTGATTCCAAATTTCATTTTCTCTTCGACTCCTACCTACTAACACTGATATGACTTAGCTTTTCTGCCGATTTTTGTGTGAGTGACGCGTGCTCGCTGTGCAGAGCGCAGCCGCCAGAGCGCGCGGGAGTGCCGGGCGCGGAAGAAGCTGCGCTATCAGTACCTGGAGGATCTCGCCAACACCAGGGAGAAGGCCGTACTCGCTCTCTACCAGGAGATCGACCAGGTCAGATACACTGGGTTGCCTCAGAGCTTATAGGAAGTCACGAGCGTGGGTCTTAGTATGGAAACTTAGTTGTGTAAGATTTCATGGCCTCGTTTGATGGTGTTATGCATACCTGAACGATGGTGGAGTTTTAGGGGAAAATTCTTCATTATTTTTGCGATTTTATATTTACTGATGTTGAAATAATCTCAACTAACTCCAATCTAGTGTTACGGTTACTGGTGAAGGGGCTAAATATGCTTTCTAGCCAAATTATCCGAGTATTGCCATGGATACCCTGCATGCTTGAGGCTACGTCGTTTGAGTCCATATATATATTACTAATTATATACAAGTAATTGAAAATACTTCAATGTTCCGTTAGAAGTAGAACCGAACCGCCAGCACCATCGCTAGGTGCGTGCGTGAAAGGAAGATTCTGTAAGTAGTTGACGCTTTGGGCGCAGTTTGCGATATGTGTGTTGTTGCTTGGTTAAAAACGTCTGGGCCTAGTTAGAAATGGGCTAGAAATTTTAAAGGATTGATTCAAAAACATAAAAGAATTACTGATGATAAAAAGAGAAATGCCTTGAAATGGTAACATAGCAAAATAAGATAGATCAGAAATAATGAGATGACTATAATTAAAATCTTGAAGAGGAAAAATTGCAAGAGAACGGCTGAAATTTTCCTGTAGTATCGGTGTCGTCTGTGTCGTAGCGGCAGTGTGTGTTATGTACAGTACCGACAGTGTGTGTCGTGTTGTGTGCAGTACCGGCAGTGGGCCAAGGAGCTGGACGACGGCAGGGTGCCGGAAGGCCTCGCCAAGATGCTGGAAGACATGAAGAAGAACTGCCCTGCAGACCTAGACCCTTCAGCCGTCGACCAGCTGCTGCAACAGCAGTCGTAGTTGTGTCCTGTCCGCGGGAGGCAAGTTCACCGGAGCATCGCGTCACCTCGATATATTTCTCCTCATCGTGTCCTTTTCTATGTGACTTTCGACAGAAACGTTCTTTATTTACCGGGATTTGTCGTTGGTCGTTTATGTTCCGAAAATACGAACTGTGATTACACAGCTTTAAGGGAAATTTCTCAGGGAAACTAGACGTGATAAATGAAGTGGACATCGCTGCAGGTTATAATAGTTGTCTCTTGCTTGAGGCGGAACTAAAATGTCATAATTTGACTGTGACGATCTAAAAATAACGAAGTGTTGCAGGTGGTGTAATTTTCATAAACATCTCAATTAGAAATTACATTTTTCTATGATGGAATAATTCGTCATTAGGTTGTGTTTGTAAGAAGCTGTTGCCATATTATTTTAGTGACTGAAGAGAAATAGTCGGGTGTAGCAAGTGTTTTCATCTCGTGAGAGTGAATTTGAAGTTGGAACAGCATTCAAAGTTAACATGTTCCCATGTTTGTATTTCCTAAGACAATTAGATTTAAGGAAACCGTGTTTGACGCCGAGTGTTAGCTCGTGACCAAACGTTTCGGTTCAATTGTTCAATTTTTGTACAGTCCATTTCCTGATTGAATATTACAGTTACATTGAATTATCTTTCTGCTATTTCTTCAGTCTGACCATTTGACCTGAATTTGGGTGGTAAATCCTAAATTTCACCTATTTCTACCAGTAAACTTCACGACAAATTTAGTGAATTTTTCAATAACACTTAAATTAATGACTTGCACTTTTTTCTGTAAAAAATTCTGAAAATATTGATTTCATTAGTGCTAACGTGATAATTATATTTTTGTATAATACATTGTTTTCTCATTTCTTCCTGCCAAGAAGCTCAATATTCTCGCAAACCGGCGTGTTCGTGCGCCGATATGACTCCTATTTTTCAGAGGTCAGGTCGTCGAGCAAACTTAGCGTGAGCTAACGCTTACTTGACGGGACTGGTGGGCATGCGACTACCTCTCGCTGTTCGGCGTTCATGATTCTCTTCGGTCAACAGAGTGGAATATATTTGAGCTGCGTTGGTCTTCACTCACATAAAACACCAGGCGTCAGCCCAACAGCAAATCCTACAAATGAATAACATTTCGTGTGAGCCAGTAAAGCGTAGCAATGCATCTAGAACACGTTTAAGATCTTGTCTAATGTAACCGGAGTGAGGTTCAAAATGGTCGAATTTGCAAGATTTTTCTTCAATGTTTTCAATGAACCAGTAATCTGGTGAGCAAAAATACCTCTAGAAGCACAGATCAGGATTTTTGATGAAAGGAAAGAAAGTGTTCTAACAATTTATTATTCATAAAAATAGTACACAGGTACTTGAATTCAAGTAAAACATACTTCATCCATCAAGACTTAACCGGATAGTAGCGGAAATGGAATGCCCTTCGTTCAGTCTCATTAACACAAGGGTGTAAAAAAAACAAATGGCAATGTTATATAAAACTATTCCTGCGAGTAAAAAAATTTCCTAACACAACACGACTCTAGTTCCAAACGTGAAGCAATGGTGACATCAACTATTTAGATCAGAAATCTCTTTTACTGAATGAGAAAATAGGATATTCTCAGCTCACGATGTATTCATCTACCTCTCACAATTTAGCCCTGTAACGTCTGAATTTTCGTCCTCATATTTACCGTTAACACAACCACCGTCACTAAACTAGCGCCGGCATCAGGTAATCACTTATATCAGGATGAGAAAGGAACTGCCACTCGGCAGTGAACTTCAAAGAACACATTAGGGAACTAATTGAACAAGAAATTCAATATATTGAGGGTATTTTTGAAAAAGGACACTGGTGTCCTCTCGGGCGTTAAAGGGTTAACCGTCTGGCGAACGCGACATTTCACGACACGATGGAGATCTTTCAAGAGACGTTGTTCAATTTGAGCAACACATGACACGCTGCCGCAAACTGGGGTGCCGAGCAAAGTGACTCAAACATTTGTCTTTAATTTTCCTCACTGTTATAAGTAAAGAGCGAAATACCTGAAGCCAAAAGTACTATATCAGCCAGGCGATGACCTTACGACTAACAACTCAGCTCCACGACACGAATGGTTTTTGAACCTTTGTGAGCACCTAAATTGGTGTCTGTATCAAAACGTGGCGGCTACGTGGATATTTGAAAAGCATACGATGGCCAAGTTGCAAGCTGATAAGGAAGGTTGGAAAGAATGGCAATGAGCAGATAAAAATTCACTTTTGATGTTCTTGCCCGGTGTAATTTGGCAGACGCAACACCATACTTTACAGCTACGGCAACCTTAGCTTCAACTATCAATAGGCGTCAATCGCCACAAGTGTTGAGCACTACCGAAACTTCTGAGTTACTCCATCAGGTATTAATAATCAAACACAAGGTTCAATATCGACTTTTGTCGTCGAGTCGCAATAAAAATTTGTTAAAACGGAAGTTAAATTTTACTAATTATTTTTCTACTTATAAGTCACTAAGTTTTGTATGTTTACGTTTTTCACTACCATACGCATAAACTACCCTGTGTATACTGTTTCTTTACAGAACTTAGATTTACCTACAAAGCAATGTCAGCATGCTAAGATTCAACTCAAACTGCAATGTAATGCAAGTACCACAACTCGGCAGCAATATACATAAATAAACAATGCATGGCACAGAAGGCTTCCCCATTTCAAGAGCTTCGACGTTTGTCAACCCACTACGGAGCGCATTGGACCTCACAGCTTCCTTCGGCCAGGCTCACTCCAAACCAGGCACCGGCACTCAAACTACACAACTTCAAAATTGGACCAATGATAAGTGACGCAGTGGATGTACCTAATTTTTAAACAAGACGTTTTCGGGCTTTCGTCATACAGATTAGATGTTAGTTTAAGCCTCCCTAACCGCAACAAAGCTGTTCCAAAGAGAGTAAGGAGGAAGGTACCATTTAAGATAGTGTTGAAGTAACGTGGAATCTATGCATGGTGCATAGTAACAGTAAGTTAAGAAAACAATTCATTAAACAAAGTAAAATTTGAAGAAGAAAGTAGTAGGAGGTACAAAAACAAAACAGCAGTAAACCGAAAAAAGATGGTCCAAAACAAAAAATCAGTTCTACTTCAACAAAAGGAAGGCCTACCTAAGCTTTAGCTCAGGACCTCACATAGTCCTCCTGGGAGCGCCGATTCTCACAGATACAGGAGTTGTATCCCTCTGGGGGATTGCCAATACTCACTCGTTGAAGTTTACAGTGCATTTCACGAACTCAATTGCTGTGCATCAAGCCTTACACCAGATTACAATTAGAATGTTCAAACTGCTACAATTGACACTGTTCTATCTCACTGATGCAACGCACGATGTTCTGCTAGAAACACTTCCTGGCCCACCTACATCACTCTAGCTTTGCAGAAATCTCCCGCGACTCGATAGATATAACGTCCATGCATGCAGATTTAAGTTTTCTTATGTGTACTTAGACCTACAGGGAGTCAAAAAACTATAAAAATTCCATTTAAGTGCAATTAAAATTCATATAAAATAAAGCGCGGGTTCACAAGACCCCACGGCACAGCACACTCTCACAACCCGCAATCAACACATGAATTGATCTGGTCCTGAGGTGCGTAACAAAGCAAGATCACACGGCAGTGCGTAACAACAAAAAAGATAGCAACAAAACTCCGATAATATATATAATACAGTGCAAATAAAACATTCCAAAGATTACAATAGCCCACAGAAAAATAGCATTCAAACACACGGTACCTAGTATGTGATAACTGCTGAAGCTAAGTCAGTATAAAGATCTCTTTCATGTTACACAGGAGTTTAAAGTATAGAATTTGAAACTGATGATTGGATACTTCTATTAGGCCGCCTTGTGTTGTCAACTTGTAATGTAACAAAGAGCACACCACTTTCCAGTCAATCAACACGCAATAGGGGAACATGACACGATGCGTGTGTTGCACACGTTGCAACTGTGACTTTGCCCGTGCCGTAAATACTGAGAAACTTAGGTCTCACACATAATAATAAAACATGTAACGAATAAGTAGCGATCCGTTCACAAGCTAAAATATGTTCAGTGACAATCACGATGTAAAAATGCTACTGAAATTCTTGCTCTCAACCAAAAATTATTAACATCTTGAATCTGTTTAAACATATTTAATGTAAAAGTAAATCAACAAGAAAAATCGCTTATGATGAGCTAGCGCCTGGATACATGAGAGTTAGTGTGAACACCGCCTTACAGAAAATCGGTGACCAGTCAGGCATGAATGAATTTAATCACAGGCCACACAAAGTCATAGAAATTAGGCGGGCAGCGAGAAAATTCTTCAAACCATGACATTAGGTTTCGAGTCGCAAATAGAAATTTAATCTAGACAAAAAAAGCGAGAGCATTTGACCTGAGTGGATTAAGTTTTGTCTCTCCACAGACGTTAGATGTGTTTTATCGACTTGAAGCAAATACAAACTCACTTGAAGTACTTAACTCCTAACAACAACCTCCTTACCACGCTATTTTGCCAATCAAGTCTTAACAACATTTAGGTGAAGACTAAAGTCCGTAATTGCACGCGATGTGCTTTAAAGAACAAAACAAAAAACTGACATGAATACAAAAAATTGTTCGTATTGAGGCGCACTGACGACAGACATCTTAAGAAGCTGCCACCCGGGTGCCGCATCACGCAGCCTTCACATCTACAGCGGACACACTTTGGTTGTGTTGTGTGTGTCGTCACTTTTCTGCCATGCGAACATCAAAATACAGTCAATCTAATTTATACTACTTCATCTCATGAGAAATTCAACTTATACAGATAATAATCAGTTTCAGTTTTTGAATAATACGGTTTTTAATTCAAATTTCGAAAAATTGGACTCATTTTCATCCTTAAAATTTGAGGTTTGCAAAAAATTGAAGTAGAGGATCGGTCATAGTTACACATGGAGCGTGGAAACGTCCCACTCGCAAAGCATCACCAAAGTAAGTTATGGTTTAACATTTGTTCTCAAAGAGCTGATTACGTTGAAAATAAGCGAATTACTATGACTAGTGAGGAACACTATAATTGGGGGCTGAACGCAGTTCAGCACAGTAATTTCAGCACGAATTTTCAAACATAGACGTCTCACTCGAGCAAAAATAGTGGGTATTGCCGCTTTGAACGTGTTTGGTGAATTCCTACCATAAACCTTTCCATTGGTCTTGAACCTTTACCTTAAAAGCATACACCAATACTTGGTCCACCGAGTTACTGGCATTCCGCTGCAACACTCACCATTACATAATGAGATGTTTCTCAATTTTTCAGATATGAGGAGTGCAACGGAAGGTTAGATTGGATTATGAGTTAGTTTAAGCCTTCTGTAACCCTTAGCTTGAGACCACATATTTTCCCACTAGAAGTCAAAACTCCTATAGACACTAAGTTGCATCCCCGTCATGGGGAGTGCAATGAAAATACAGGTACGCTCTGCGATTGTGAGGTCAGCAAAACCAAGATTATGAAACCGAGCCAAAGGCTTTTCATGCAGAACCACAAAAGCAAATAAACAACGCACCAGCCGACGTTGATGGTACAACCAAAAGCGAAATCTTTAAATAGCACAACGGACGAGTAGCACAAATCAAATCGTAAGCTAACGATCACAACACATGTCGCCTTCCATGACAGTGGTGAGGAGAATCAAGCACTAGTCCAACAACGTTGTCCGAAGCAGGCAATCACGCAAAAATCCCAGATTTCAATAAAATATTTCATAGTCCAAAATAAACCTTAAGGTAGATTAAATTCTTCTGAAAACATGCAATGGGTTACAACTAAGCTTTACTTTCTATGCTGTCTTTTTTCCGGTGGAATCTTGCTACGTTTTGAATCGTTGTCAATTGATTTATGCCCATTTTTGGCATAACTCGAATAACTGATCTGGAACATCAGGACAGAACACTTGCTGCCTTGCTGAAGGGAAATGAAGTCATGGTGTGAGAAGGCAGATGTGATTCCGTCCCGCAAATAAAAGAAAATGTACAACAAAATAAGTTATATGAGCAAGTACAAGAGCTGGAGCAAACAAAGAAAGTGGAGTTAGGCTAGCTGGTGGCAGCAATATCACATGACTGGCAGAATGAAATAAAGAATTTACGACACCTGATTTAATGCAAGTTACCTGTGGCTCACAAAATTGGAAGATATGTTATCTATATCATACCATGTGTAAAGAAAGCTGACTCGCCCAATGAATGAAATATTAAAAAAATAATCACAAAAGTTGTAATATGCCATCCAGCGTCAGCATTAAACTTCACACAACGCAGTAATGTCAAGACATTAGAAGCAGTCGAGTGAGAATAAATTATGAATAGGCTAGTTTTCTGTTTTAAATGAGATTTACATCCGTTTGTGTTACAACAAAAATCACATCACTACCGAAACACACTACTCAAAAGTTTTCTAAATGAATGCAAGTTAGAAGCTATGAACCAGTCAGTGAAGACTTCTAACACAGATACTAAGAGCCACAGTTCAATCTAGGATTGGCAGCATTTTAGTGCAATCTAGACATCGCAATTAAGTTTGGCCAGCCCCTTTGAGAGACGTCGGGGAGTTCTCTCGCTTGCCGTTCACTATGGCAAAGCCATAATCCGTGTCTTCATCTTCTGGCGTGTCTGGTGGGAGAGAGAAGAGCAGAGTAGCGGAGAGCTCTGTCTGCACTCAACACTCTAGCACACATGTCATTAGTGTCCCTGAGACACATACCATGTGTGCCACACACCCTCAGACACATGCCACGTGTGCCACACACCCTCAGACACATGCCACGTGTGCCACACACCCTCAGACACATGCCACGTGTGCCACACACCCTGAGACACATGCCACGTGTGCCACACACCCTGAGACATATACCATGTGTGCCACACACCCTCAGACACATGCCACGTGTGCCACACACCCTCAGACACATGCCACGTGAGCCACACACCCTGAGACACATGCCACGTGTGCCACACACCCTGAGACACATACCATGTGTGCCACACACCCTCAGACACATGCCACGTGTGCCACACACCCTGAGACACATACCATGTGTGCCACACACCCTCAGACACATGCCACGTGTGCCACACACCTCATTGCACCACTATGTACAAATAAGACAGAGCAGTACACTAGCTAAGCTGAATGAGACACGTCATCCATTCTCTTGACCTCTTTACATCTTCTTGCAGAAAAAGTGCAACAACTTCATGTCTATAGCTACTGAACTGATGGCAACAGATCTAAAACAGAAATTGCAAAGAGCACATTCAATAGAACTCGAGACCACTGCAGTTAAAATTTGCACAAAGAGAAACAGGCAAACAATATCACTTCCTAGCTCAAGCCCAGCATATGAGGAGTGCAATAAATGCAAATTTTTCAATGCGGCAGCAAAGTTTCAGATCAATTTCTTCTTGATAAAATAGTTCAATGAGTAATTTCTAATGAGAAAGATGTTCAGTAACAAGAAAAGAAACCTTTTCTATTACAACAAAAGGAAGACCCACTCAGCCTTCAGCCCAGGAACTCACAGCTTTCCCCTGACAGTACATACTAATTCCCATAGATACAATAATAGAATCCCCCTAAGGAGCTCAAAATAAAGAGAACAAGAAAATCCCCTGGTGCCATTTTTTATATAACAATTAAATTTCTCTACACAGTTCAGAAATAACTTCTTATAATTGCTATCTTACCAATACTATGTCCACCATAACTTTTGCATAATGGTCTAGAAAGTTATCCACTGATGAGTTTGCAAGCTAAAAAATAAAATATTTTTCCATAGGTGATAGTCTTTAGGTGCCAAATTGAAGGCACTTGACAACTACCATCAGAAGTGAGACTGCCATCAATTAGAAGAGCTGCTCCGGCAAGTTAATGTACAAGCTCAACACAAGCTTTTGACAGGTCAAAAGGGATAAAAGCAGTAACAATAGTGACTCACGTCTGCTAACACTTGCGACTCGCCATATCGGAGACCAGAGGTTTCACAACCTGACCATTAATCTATTCTCTACAGACACCCCCACACAAAGACTGTTATAACAATTAAGCATCAAGCGCATGCATGTCTGAAATCTTATTCTTTCTAAAGGGTAGCAAATATCCTTTGAACGCCCAACATAAAAAAACCAAAGCCACAGGAAGCAAGAGATTGTTGTCCAACAAAAACCTTATAAGTAACAAAAATTTATAAGAATAAAAGAATAATTGTCACATGCAAACACAAGTATTTAAGGTTGTATAAGTTGAATTTTGTAAAAGTTTCTGCAGTGTTTTGATTTAGTAGTCAGGATCATTATGTTTTATTTTAAAGAAGATGAGGGTTGCTGCTTCCTTAAGCTGCATAATATTCTTCTATCTAAATAATGTTTACTTCAAGAAATTACACAATTTCATTTGAGAAACAGCTGCATTGATTTGACAGATTTGAAAAACATCAAAATGCACAACATTAAAACAGACACAAACAAAAGCACAATGCTAAGCTTGACAAAACCTGATGCTTTTAATGAAGCCCAGCCCACCTGGGTGTCATTGATTTTTTGGGGTGATGATGGGTTTAGTTATTTCTGTTTTCTTTTCCCTCTGAAATAGTTTCCATTTCTTTACTACATGACAGACCCTTGCTATGTAAATGAATAGACCCTGAATTTCAATACAAAACGAAATACATTTAATTATCTCCTAGTTTTCAAGTATTTGATGCAAAGAGAATAGTCAGTCTTGTTCAGTAATTCAATTACATTTTCCTGCATACAAGAAAAGTGAGTGAAACAATTCATTGAATTTGATGGAAGGAACTGGAAATCTCTACCTGACAAAATTGAAACAGCTGAGATTGTTTACAGGCTTTTCAGTTCATTAGTGGTGCGATGAATAACACATGCATAATCTGAGCAATTCAATTCATCCTCAATAACAACAGGAAAAAAGTGGAAGCTAATTCATCAAAAACCAGAGAAGAAACCACAGTAGTAGCTGCCATGAGGTATGTGCTCATTCATTGTACAACATCAAAAGTGTCCCAGCAAGTTTTCACAGCCTTTTTTGTTCAAGATAGACCATGAGTTGATCAAGTCAAAAGCTTTTAAGTATTTATGGGCACTTGAGGTGAAGGAACTATTCTTGATTTCCTTTCACATAACCTGTGAAAGTAATGTGAAAGGTGTTAGTTATGTGTTAGTTTGCAGTATGACTTAGTATTACTTTATACTGTACTTAGAAATTAGTTAGGTTGAACATTTTCAACTCAATTTTGAAAAAATCTGTGGGATTTTATCCCATTTTTTTGCATTGTATGCTTGACCCAAGGGTTTTATCAGATGTGAAAATCAAAATAACATTTAGAAATGAAAAATAACAACTTACTCAAATTGCAAATATTCTTGGTTTCAGTATGAGCTTTAGTTGATGCCAACCCTGTTCAAAACAAGAAAATATAGCTGAAACTGCTTAGGTGTACATCCTATTCAAAATTAATTTTTCACCAAAGAAAACAGAATTCTGAGCAAGAGGTTTCTTTGGAAAAACTCAGTCATTGAAGCATCCTATAAATATAACCACTTCTCATATGTACTCATCATACACAACTTTTCATCTAGAGCTTGATATACTTTCAGTATGATCAGCACTAATAGACTTTTTCAAACGCACCTATGTTGAGAGGTTGCTTCTCAGTGCTGGGTGCAACCAATGATGCAGCCACAGAAACTGCTGAGTAGAGCTTGGAGAAACGCAAAGAAGCAAGGGTGGCCACTGCTAAGAGCACAGTACAGATTGCAAACATGCTCTCCGTGGTACTGATCAGCGTCTTGTTGTGCAACAAGAGAAGGCCACTGCATGTCAGGATATTCATTGGAACCCGGAACCAGTTCATGATACTTGCTCGAAGTTCTTCAGGAATCACCTAGAAAAATGTAAAATTGAGAATAATGGTTTATTTATCTACACATAGAAACTGGTAAGTATAATAGTAGATGGGACATCAAGCACACAGTTCTTCTTTTACCAATAAGTCAATAATAGCTCACTGAGGGAACTGCGTTAACCTTGGTTTTTAATGCCTTGTCTAGTAACAAGTATAATAGACTATTTGTTCTTACCTAAATCTATAAACCAGGGGTAACTACCAATTTTATAAGTTTTATGTCTAACCCTCTTACTACTTCTCTTCAGAATCAACAATGCCCACAATTGCAAACAATTTTGCTATATATCAATCTGGAGTATCTTGTTAAGCAAGCTTGAGCATACAGCTCAAACAGTAAGACCTAACCTAATCCTAATCATGTTAAAGATTTAAGGGAACCTGCTACCCTGCACTTTACCTCATTTTTCAAATTTCACTGTACACATTTCTATTGCCCCTAGGGGAAAAAAAATACATACAGATATGTAAAATGGAATTCTGAACACATTTGCTTCTACAAAAATTTCCGATTTTTGTAAAAAAAAAATTTTTTCACAATTATTAGAAAAAAAATATATATACTTGCGTAAAGCCCTACCCACTCTACAATTTTCAATGTAGAAGCATGAGTTTTGGTCTCATTTGACGCGGAAAGACTGTAGGAACACAGTAGCGAAGAATGTTTTTGAATTTTGGGTTAGAAAAAATTTATTGTTACATATGTCCATAAAATGTCTCCCCCAGAAAATTCCTAGATTACTTTTCTAATCGGAGATTACAGCATTCTATTGCAACTAGGTGAACAAAAATGAATACCAATATGTAAAATTAATTTTTAAACCTATTTGCTTCAATGAAAATTCTAATTTTTGCAATAGAAAAAAGTTATTGGGCAAACAAATTTATAAAAATTTTAATTGTGTTTTTTGCGCCAAACCACACTCCTACAATTTTCAATGTAGAAGCGCGAGTTTAGTCTCATCCAATAAGGTTCAACTATGGAAACAGCGTAGCGAAGCAAAATTCTATTTGAATTCCAACGTAAATTTTTAATGGGAAAAAACAGAATTTTTTTTTACATGTTTTACATATGTAACATTAACATTTTTCTAGTTTGAAATGCAAAAGGATCCTTCATTACGAGGTTCCTACAGTCTTTCCACGTTGAATGAGACCAAAATCACGCTTCTACGTTGAAAATTGTAGAGTGTAGGGTTTTGCTCATGAATATATATTTTTTTTCTATGTTCGCACATTAAATTTTTTCTATGGCAAAAATCGAAAATTTTTATGGATGCAAATGTGTTTGGAAATCAATTTTAAATATCTGAATGCATTTTTGTTAACCTGTTTGCAATAGAAATGGGAAGAAAGAAGTTTGTAAAATTTGGTACATTAGGGGAAGTCCAGAGTAGTAGGTCCCCTTAACCCAAGACTTTAGACCAGTTTCCAGATTCCCGCATCTCATATTTCACTGAGTGTTGGCCACTTTTGGAAAATAATTAGCTACACAATAATTTAAAATTACCAAGCCACAAATGAAAAGCATGAATATTATTGAAAAAAAATAATAAAAATTTAGTACCACAGAAGGTGTTGGCCTTACCTGAGAACGGAGGTAGCCAGTAGATGGCATGTACATTCCGACTGAAACCTCAAGTAATAGGAAAGCAGCATAGGTGAGGGCCTCTAGCTGCTGACTGCCAGTTGAGAGGATGCATACTGCCATAGATATCATGGCCATTACAACAGAACATGTCAAGAGACTTTGTTCACTAACTTTTTTATGGAGAAGAATGGCATAAAGAGACGATCCAACCATGATACATACCATGAAAGTAGCAAAAACCATTCCTAGAGGAGTACCATCATGATCCAAGATGGGAGTCCATTGGAACACAAATATGTACATGTTGGCTTCAAAAAGGGACTGAACAACACCAAGGAACAAAATCTCTTCTTTGAAGACAATTGTGCGTAATCCTTTCATGCAAGAGCGTCTCAAGTTATTTGACGTATTACCATAATTTTCAGGCCAAGTCTTGGCGATGATGAGAGACGATATCATGAGGAATGGTATGGCAAGCATGAATGGAGCTACAGGACCAAACTGAAGTGTCTCAGCTACAACATTGGAGAATATTCCAGCATTAATGGCAAGAAGGCCATTCCAGAACGTAGCTTTCGACAGAGTAACAGAAATCCATTCTGATGGAAAGTCGTGGGTTTCAGTGTGTTCATAAACATACCAGGACTCGAATGTAGAGAACAACATCGAGGTTGCAATTCCGCCAAAAATGCGACCAAGGAATAACCAGAAAAAGCTGGAGCTCAGCTTTGTTAGACAACACAAGGAATACATTATGCAGAAAGCTAGTGCCATTTTTTTGCGTCCAAACCGATCAGCTAACGGTCCTGTCGTTGTGCCAAATACGACGCTGCTGGCAAATCCTACAACGTAAAGAAGTGCAATTTGGTTGCTGGCATAACCATAGTATGCATACAGCTTGTAAACATATGGCCCTTGCAACCAATCTGAGAATAAAGCCATGAAGTATACTAAGAAAAAGGAGTATTGAAATTTTTTGAAGTGAGGGTTGTTACCAGAAGCAATTTGCTGCTTAGTTTTACTGGCAGTAAACTGGAGAACAAAAGCTCCTAAAACCAGAATACAAAACACAGGATACACAAGCAAATTCACAGACATGATGAATCAAAAATTCCACTTAATGTAAAACTTTCAACAGATGAAATGCTAACACATTTCAGACAAAGTTAAAATTGAAGGTATGCCAGTAAAGGACTGCCTGATATATTAATCTGAAAAGCAGAGAAGAATAAAAAATATTTAATTAGATTTTAGAAATACTTTACATTATAATGATCACTTCATTTGTAAATTAACAACATCCAAAACATCATACAAAATTGAAGGATATAAACTGCAATATCAAAAAGTAAAATTATAAAAAAATAAACAAATGATTTTTTTTCAACATGTCATCATCTTTGATCAGCAAACTCACAAGTCAACATTTTTGAAAGATTAATAAGTCCTCACTATTGGCTAGAGCAAGTTTTAAATACACACGTGGGGTAGGTACCTTGTAGGTAGAATGTTTACAAGCTAGGCTTATTGTTTTACAAGGTAGGCTACTAATACAGGGTGGCGCATAAGTAACGCACCTTTTTAAAAAATATTGCAATATACACTGGGTATCTGTAGACAGGATACAACATGTAAATAAACTTTGAAAGTTCTTCTATCATTTGCAATTAACCCAATTGTTATACCTTTCATAGTTTATTCATTATTAATTTTTTTAAAGGGTGCGTTACTTGTGCGCCATCCTGTATTTAGGTTAGATATTGTGCAAGCAATATGGGAAAAATATTAGTGATGTACCGATACCATTTTTTGGCCAATACCGATACCGATACCCATTTTTTAGCCAATACCGATACTCCAATACTTGAAAATACCGATACTTTGACCGCTACTACTACCGATACTTTTACAATTATATTAAAATAAAACCATTATAAGCCCAACATGGGTGTTTTAATAAAATTATTCACCAATATATCCAATAACATAACAATATTGACAATAAAGTTATTGATTATGAATAATAAAACTGCTCTTGCTCTGTTAACTACATTGTTAAAAAAAACAGAAATGAAATCCATTCGATAGATAAGTGTTTCTAATCGTATTGCAACGTAATGTAGACTAGCTCTAATAGCAACTGGTTCCAAAAGGGGACCAAAACAATCGAACGAGGTTTGAACGAAACTTCGACTAGGTTTGTCCGAAACTTCAACTAGGTTTGGACGAAACTTCGACTAGGTTTGGACAAAACTTCGACTAGGTTTGGACAAAACTTCGACTAGGTTTGGACGAAACTTTGACTAGGTTTGGACGAAACTTTGACTAGGTTTGGACAAAACTTTGACTAGGTTTGGACAAAACTTTGACTAGGTTTGGACAAAACTTTGACTAGGTTTGGACAAAACCTTGACTAGGTTTGGACAAAACTTCGACTAGGTTTGGACGAAACTTCGACTAGGTTTGGACGAAATTTTGAAATGCCTCAAAAATTTCCTGGAGAACCGAAATGAGGAAAAAGTTGTGATTTCTTAACTGAAAAGCTGGGAAAAATCTAAAAAACCTACAGTGCCAAAAATTCATCCTTTAATAGCCCTTATAAACATCTTCTAACAAAAAGCTAAACTTGAAAAAAAAAATTCAGACATTCACGAGAAATGAGTGTTTTCACTCATTGTCAGACCTAATTAAAAATGAGTTTTTTGACTTTTCCACGCAACCTAGGCCTGAAAAATTTTCAATCTTTAGTTTACGGCAAGTGACACATCATAATCAAAAAGCAATGCTCCAGGAATCACAGAAAATTTAAATTCTGCACTTGAAAATTGGTCAGTTTTATCCGAGGGGCCCCAAACCACATCGACGAGAGTTTTTCATTAATTAAATACACAAATTGAATGCTGCAACTTTTTTGCAGGTATTGCCAGATTTGTCTCAAAATGACGCGTCGATTGATGTATGACACGCAAAAGTTTTCTTGTCTTTTATCCCATTCATAACCATTAATCGGAAAGTTCATAATTACCCATTCAGAGCAGTGCTTAGTGCAACTGATTGTTTATCGCTCATAACTTTTTGAGGAAAAAACTTAGGGCTCCGAAAATTTGCCTCTTTACTCTTCACTCACTGCTGAAACTCGTTTGTTCCATAAAAAAAATTCCAATGGGCCTCAAAAATTTCCTTGTGCACCGAAATGGAAAAAAACTTCAGTTTTCTTAAATGATAAATTGAAAAAAAATTTAAACTCAGAGCGCTCAAAATCACACCACACCTAGCCCTTGTAAGCTCCTTTTCAACAAGTTTTCAAGCTTACAAAACATTAGCGCATTTTCGAGAAATGAGCGTATTTACTCCTTTTCAGACCTCATTAAAAATAAGTGTAGTGAGTCACCCTGGCAACCTAGAGGTCAGGAAAATTTTTGATTAGTAGTTTATGGTAAAAGACACATACTGAAAATGCAATTCTCCAATTAT